>JAEIFU010001284.1:0-74359 GCA_018904235.1 Lordiphosa stackelbergi
AAAGAGGAACAAAAAATAACAGATTCTGCTATGCCCTATTTATGTTAATAATCTCGTTACACCATAGAAGTGCAAAAATCACTTATTTCACACAAAACAATCAACAATACTCAGCGTTGAATAAAATCAAATTACAGAAAACGCATCGAGCGGATGAATGTGAGTCGGCTGATCGAACAAGTTTGTGTACATTTAAGCAAAACTCAGCGTTGAATAACATCAGCGTCATACCGGCAAACACATCGTGCGGTTGAGCGAGATTCCGCTGTGTGAACATGTTTAAAAGCAAATCGGATTTCGTGTTTACCAACACAAGCCCATTTTCCAGTTCTCTCCATTTGGCTGGCTCTGCTTAAAACGCCGAAGCAGGCTCTCTCTACCATCTCTGTCAGCAGCGCTGTTTCAGCCCATGTAAAAACTCAAACTTTCGCTCAATCGTAATGAGCCGAACGAACAAGCACCCGAATTAAAGCGAATGAAGACGAACATGATAATAAGTGTAGCCAACTTTTGTCGAGAAAGATGAAGTTCCTCGTCCTCATCCTTGTCGTAAGTCTCAGTTGTGCCTACTCCCGTTCATTCGATTTCTGAGAACAACTTCTCAACCTTAATGGATTGATCGAGCACTAATGAGAGCACGGTCGCCAACATTTTTGCGGAAAGACCAGGAATCAAGTTCTTTTTTCTACTTAAAGACTTATTCACTGACTTTCAGGCGGGGTTTGATAAGGGGTCTTCTCTTCTTCTTCAGCTTTTCTGATATCTCTGTTCGCCACCAATGCAAAGATCTTTCTTTGTGATTAGGAAAAACTCACATTTGTACATTACTCAAAATTAAACTTAATATGTACCGAAACGCTGAGACTCATTTTCTTTCCAGAAAAAATAACGAACGACTGTGTACGCTATGCTCTCGGTCATATTCGCAGGATGCCTTAAGCGCTAAAATATGAGGTGCTACGCCACATAACAGTCCGGATCTAGCACCTCAGATTCTCAATCCCTGAGAAGTTGAAGGAACGAAGCTGGCTTCCATGCCGTCTAAAGCAGCGTTTGTCACTGGATGCCCCCAGGGAAGACATTTCGCTATTTACACATACACGAGCCGAACACATGCCGAAGCTAAGGAAAAGATAGTAAACAGTCCTTCAGTCGCTGTCGAGCCTTTGATGCGGTCAGATCGAGGCTGCTTCAAGGCTCTGCATTTTCGCCCACCAATACACCCCCACTTTTTGGCCTCGCTCTCGTTGACAATCGCGGATCTAAAGTTAACTGGGAGCACAACTTCTTACTTTTTCTAACAGAAACCTCTGACCTTGGCGACACCTCTCAGAATTCACCCAAGCTTTTAAATAAGTCGAGAAGCTAATAATTTATTTATTTCCCACTCTTGCATAAAGCCATTTATATTCATTAACTTTTATATATGGATGTGTGTGTGTGTGTGTTTATACATCTGTTTGTAGATAGGTAACCAATTGCCTAGACACTTAACACGCTACTGCCCGCAAAATGAAGTGACAAATTGCCATTAACATAATTTATATAGAGAAAAAGGCCATTTACATAACACCACCTCAACCTGGTGGCAGTCAATGGATTTTGATTAAATCCAAGACAAGATGGAGCCAGCCACTGCAAATGCTAATTGCCCGTCCAACCCAAGGCAACGACAAGGACAAAGGCCATAAACCATCTAAAATATCAACTATCTGCCTTATGCGAAGAGGTAAAATAATTTGGTCACGTGCGGGCGAAATCGAAACGGGAACACGAACGCGAACACGAAGGGCGCCGTCCGTTTAGCTGGTTTACTGTTATTTCCCCATTTGATCTGTGCGCTGGCGGCTTATCAGCCGCAAACGAAAGCCATTTGTAAGTAACGGCGAAGGGCCAGAAGGGGGTGGGGCAGTAAACTAGGAAGCGGCAGCGTAATGAAAATAGATTTTTGCTTTCTTTTTCTCAACGAGGGTTGCCCAGGCAACCAGCGAAAGGACGGTTCGTCCTGTGGTCCGATAAGCATCAGAAATTGAATTGAAATACACAATTTTTCTGCCTCTTCCACTTTTTCTCCGCTTTACTTGTGGACAATTAGAGAAATGAAGTTACAAGAACTGTGAATGAAATAGTGAGCGGATTTGGCTGAGAGAAGTGCAAGGGCAAGAGGGGAAGAGGGCTCTTACTGGAGGTAGAATACATTTCAAGGTTTTAAAGTCTGCGGTGTAGTGGATGGTTAGGTTACTATAGACATTTGATAAGCCTGTTAAGTTGAGTCTATGTGTTAATCAAGATGATATGAGGTGCTTTCCATAAATATTCGACACTTACAAATTTGGGTTTTCAACACAGGCCTAAGCCAAAGATTTTCGGCTCAAGTCACAATATGTTTGGTTAAATGGAATTGAATTGAATTGGTGATTGCAGAAATGTTAGAATCAAAAGATTTTTCAAGTTATAAAAAGATCAGAGTAGATGAACCGGATGGGATGAGAAGATTGTGTAGGCATTTTAGGAAGAAATAACTTAACCCTGGAACGTTATTTTTCATCCATTCGACTACAGAAGAGCAAGTACATCAAATATACATCAAAATAAGGCTGACCTCCGAGGGATAAAACTGATAAAAAGACATTTAAGTGTCAAATCTTCATGGTTAGACGAAGAAATAGATACAAAGTTCCGCCTACGAAGGTTTGATTTCATCTTTCGAAAAAACAAACGTCAAATTTAATATATTAACGAATGTGTCGTGTTTTATCGACCAGCTTCTTCGGCCCACACCTTTTCTCTGATTAAAAGCATTTAGGTAAAGTCTCTTCAAAAGGGTGTAAAAGGGGGAAGGAAGCATTTCCGGCCCGACTGACTGACAGACATATTATCAACCCACAGCCAAATCCTAGAGATCTAAGATTTGGAATAGACCTTCGTTTAGTTATGCAGGCGCGCACTAAGAAACAAAATTCGGGAACTTTGTCCGCGAAGTGGGTCAAAAAGGCCAAAGAAAAGTTTATATGGGCCACATCAAATGAATTGAGGCGCTCAGGCAATATCATGGAGAATGAGTCATCACCGCTTCTGTCAGAACTGAGGGGGGACAGGAAAACGTGAAGAGCGCAGGGAGGTTGACGAGGCGAAAGAGTCAAGTGCTGCGAAGGAAGGGGTGGGGAAAATATGGAAAAGCCAATTTGAATTGAATTATAATTGAAGAGTGACTGCCATGAGATCAATTTGTTTTTATATTTATTTAATGGTTTAAGTAAAAGCAGATTCTGTTGACGCAATATTGATATCTTTTAACCTAACGAAGAGATCTCGTAAAGATGAGGCTTTAGTGCAGGCAGATCAAGTTTACTATCAATTTTTTCCACGTCCACTCCCCTAGCGATTTGGAAAAAACGTTATATCTAACACAGTTTGGAATATAGCTAGTTTCCTCCCTATACGCATATTTAGTAATTGGTAATTTTTATGGATTCGCCAAAGAAATGGTGAAGATCGGATGAACTATAGTCGAGTTATAAAGAAAACAAACAATTATGATGGGTAACACTGTCCGCAACAGCGATGGGCAGCACTTTACACACACACACACACAGATGTATAAAAACTTTGGGGGTACAGCGTATGTTATAGTAAGTTTTGACCGACTTTCTTACTTGTTTGAATTATATTTTTCAAACTTTCCATTACAATTATAAATTTCAAATCGAACCTGGTCACACTAAAAGTCTTTTTTTTCGGAAAATACGGGTCAAGCCAAGAAGACAAAAATAATATTAGTTATCTTTATAACCTAACCCCCCGAGCCGCCGCGCGCGCGGGGAGACCGCGAGCGGGACAGCCCCGAGCGGACCCGAGGGCGCGCCGCGGAGGGACCACAGCCACCACACCCCCCCCCAGACCAGGCGGGAGCCACCACGAGGCCCGAGACGAGCGCTGGGGGATCGTTCCAGTTCTTGTCCCGCACGAGCAAGGCGCCCGCGAAACAGCTATTTCCTTGCCACGATTTTAATGAAAAGACTCGATCCGGCGTACCACCCGAGGGCCGAAGGAGGCTAACGGCGACGCCGCGTCTAAGGACAGGACAACCGTTTAACACGAACACGCCCGCGACCCAAACGAGCCCAGGCGCCGCGACGGCGCAACGCCCGAAACCCGACGAATTTTGGAGCAGGTAGACAAGCACGAAAATCACGACCGAAGGCCATAAAGCACGCGGAGTACCGAGGTCTTCCTTGTAGCTCGTTCTAAGCCCACAACACAGTTGGAAGAGTCGATCCAAGGCGTGTGGGTTACACACGAGGCGCAAGACCGAACCAACGCCGTTCGTTGGGGGTGGGAGGGCGCCCACCAAACCCCAAGTGCCTTAAAAGCCGCGGGGCGCGGACACCCGAAACCGCCAGCGACCAAACACTGAAGCCCGCGGCCGATATCTTTCAACGGACGCTTCCCCATCTGGAAAACCGGCGATCAGGGGCATAGCGGTATCTCACTTCGGTTTTTTTTTTTTTGTCACGTTATTTTATAACACAATAAACGATACACAAAACGCGGCACGCGGCGACGGGGGGCCGCGGACAAGCGCTTAACGGTCTCGGCCTCCGTTTCTGTTGAGTGCGAGCTGACACCTGTTGTTCACACCAAGCTTGGCAAGGTCTTGCCGCATATTCCCTCCTCTCAGGTTCGGTCGTCCTTTTCTTCCTTTTTTCAAAGTCTTACGCCTTTGTCAATCTTATTAAACTCCGAATAATTCTACACTTTTGTCAATTTGGATGATTTAATTAAATTGATGGTATAATTATTAAGCTTTAATCAAAATCGTTGGACTACATTATAAGGGGTTTCAGACCATGATACAACTACAAAGTGGCACAATTGGAAGCATCTATATTTTCGGTCTGCATTGGTTCGATGATTTAGGGATTGGTTGCTTTTGATTTCTTGGTACATTGCGTATCTTTTATGGATAGCTATCATGTGTGGCACCTGGGGATCAATAATTTATCGGGCACAGAGCAAAAATCTCTCCGAAAAGCACAATTTTATCATTAAAATATGAAGACTACCTTCAATAGGAATAATTTGTAATAATTTATTGTCGCAATGCTTGAGATCCATGGGTCTGATTGAAATCACAGATCGATTGGAGCAGTTCCGTTTGCTAGCGCCTGGGCACCCATTATCCCCGCTTTCAAGAAAATGTATTCACTTTACCATATCATATACCTCTCATAGAATTCTTGCAATAAACTGAAATTTCTAGTGCTCTTGACTTTCTGCCCCTGTGGGAATGGTTACAGGTGTCAAGGGAAAAGTGTAACTTCCTACCTTTTGACACTTTGACTGAATACGCGTTTCCAATACCCCTTTTTTCCACGCGCACTCTCTGGGGTGCCTGTCATCCATCGTCAGTGTCGTCGAATGCCCCGTTAATGAGCAATGTCTGCGGTTCCGACGCATTCGTAACAGGTGAAATATCCTCGGGCCACTTTCACGTAGACTCAAATATAATTGTGGTCAGTCTCGATTACAGAAATGCCTGCCCCGTGCCTGAAACGCACGACTGACTCGAAGACCCGTTTAATAACAAATAACACATACACCAGGAACATGCATGAGGGTAGTTTTTATGTTTTAGCCTTCGTCTTGTTCTTTTTTTATTAGTATAAAACTGCTATGCACACATAATGAGCAAAAAAACAACAACGGAGCAGACCAGCCCAGACAGTCTGACAACACCGACTGGCAGAAGGAGCTGCTGCTGCTGACTTTAGTCCTGGCTCTCTGCATGCAGCTCACGTTCACGCTTAATTTTTTGTTTATAACGCTGCGAATGTCACTTGGGGCCAGACCAAAAAAATTTTCGACTTTTTTTATATTTGTAAATCAAATGTGAAATTCTCTGCCTGATGGCTTAGTTATCAAAAAGGGTCCAGGTTGGTTGGGTCCAGAGGTCTTTGCTTTTGGGCTTTGTCTTTAGCACGCCCCTTTTTATTGGCATGGTCCCAGTCTAGCTAGCCGGGGGACGACTGGCTGTGTTCTCTAGAGAGCTAGACTTATATCCGATTACAACACCACAATTTTGTATATGCATATTCTTTGGGGTGGTGGCTATTCAAAAAAAATAGAGCCGTAAAAAAGAGGGTCGTAAGTCAGGTTTTCATTTCATTATTTTAAATTTAATCATTGAGCTAATAATGTTCATGAAACTTTTGTTTCAATCCAATAAAGGTTTGTTTTTTGGGATTCAAAAATTGGACTTGTTCTCTGAACTTTTAAGCTGGTTTGAGCTTAAAATTTAACCGAATAGCTAAGATATGGCAGCCAGATCACTGCTAAAAATTTCTTGAAATTGTTTCAAAGGAATGTTTAGAATATAAATATTCGACAGCGATAAGGCAACCCTTTATTAGTGAATATAAAGCAACAATTGAGAATATGTGAGTTCTCTGCACATGACTTCGTCTACGATAGCTTGCATATGACAGAATCAGACAAAATATAAGAAAGCTACAACAACAATGCGCACAGCTTTTATTGTGGTCTTTTTTGGGCTACAAAAATTAGAAAAGCAACAAAATAAAACAAAATTCATGGATAAGCGTACGAGTGTTAATTTTCCTGCACAAAATAATTAACTCCGGTGAACCTTCGCATAGGACAAAAAATTTAATTCCTACAAGAAATAAACTATTCGCCTATGGAACCAGCTACCTAACGAATTTAAAACAATAAGAAGCGCGCCCGTCTTAAAAAACCCGATTAAAAACTACCTACAGCAATAATTTTCGTTTTTCTTTCCTTTCTCTGTATTTATCTGCATAATTTATACTTTTAATTTTATAATCAATGCTAAATATTAATATTACGTTAATAACTCCATCGACTATTGTTTTTGGTAATTGTCAGATTGATTAGTGCTTCAAAATAAATCCTGTACTTTTAGCACTAAGAATAAATATCATATAATCATATACGAGGGCGCCACAGAAATCACTAGAGATTTTGATATAAACGTTTGCATTTTAAATTTAAATTGCTTAACTTTAGATGGAAACTGACATAATTATCTCCGGTTACTAGATCAGATGGTGAATTTAAGCGATTTGGAACCGATTGCTCAAATCTACTTGGCTTTGAACAGTCCGGTTCAAATCGCTTAAATTTTGCCATCTGATCTAGTAACCAAGCCTTTTAGTGCCACATCACACATAAATGCAAGCGTTTATACGAAAATCTCTAGTGATTTCTGTGGCACTCCGAATATATATATAAAAGTCTTTGCCTTAAGATCAAAACTTGGCAAATATTACAACTTGCTTTTCCAAATTTGGTCAACGAAAAAAATATTTTTTTTTTCAGTTCCGTTTCAGGTTTTCGACCCTGCTCCAAGTACTTAATGGTAGGGTTGTCCAAATATCGCTATCGAATAAGTTTTGACGATATTTTTGTGAATACTTTTTTTTTGGTTTTGAACAAAAAATGAAGTTTTCCTAAGCGCATTCTCTTAGATATTAGTAATATCAGTAGTTCTCCATTTTTGTGGCCGAAACTAACAAAAATACACACCAAAAATATATTCAACAAGTATTCGATATCGATATCGACATACCTACTTAATGGACTATTCTTAAACAAATCTGGAACTTCATTAAAAGTGATTATAATCGATTCAAGATAGAAATATTAACATAAGTAGATCAAGACGGATTACTTAGTCGTCAAATAAGGTTTAACTCAAAGAACTGTGTTTTATTGAGAGCAAGATCCGTTTCCAGACTTACAATCAAGGCTGCAAACCTGTGTAGTATCGTGTCATACTGAACCGTATCAGTTATGATCACTAGAACCCGAAACCGAACCGACCCCTTTAATCTTATTGCTGGCGTTCGGTTTTAAAAATAGAATTTTTAGCACATAATCTTTTCTTGCGTTCTGAAGTTATCGAACCGAACAGATCTCTTGTCAAAATGTCAAAATTGAGCCCTTCTTAGAATTGCTTAACATTTATTTATTTCGAATGACTTTAATACGCGTACCGTTTAAGCTTTATACTGTGTGACAGGGATTAATTTCAGCATAAATAAATTATCAAAAAATTTTTTTTAACTTAGCTTCGGTCTGTCGAAGCTGATATAATTTAGTAGGTTTTTGTCAGCCACGAGTTTTGGCTCTTTTCTTTTATAGCAAATAAAAGTAAGTGTCTCGCAGATCAGAACCAAAAACTATTACTGCTAGCCGTTGCTCTCGCGCGAGAGCTGACTTCTGGGTCCTGGTTCTCGAGCTGACGCTGGCAGCAAAAAGATACCTGTAAATAGCTGCAAGGCGTTTGTCGCTTAGCGTAGAACCGAGAGCTGTGGCTCATGCGCTGAGAGCCGGCTACTAGATAGAAGCTCTCGACGAGTTGCTCGCAGATCGCTGTTGCTCTTAAGCGAGGCTTTTAATCCGTCTGTCTGTTTCTCTATAAAAGTAGACGAACGAAGTACGTATGGCGCTCAGCAATCATTTTGGATTAAGCGCTTTTGCTTTCGCATCAAGTGACAGCAGCACACTGAAGCTGAGAGAGCGCCATACCTTGTTCGTTGTATCATGTCTCTAATGGATCTAGTGCAGTGGTGCCCAAACTCACAATTTCAAGCTTTGCGGTTGTGTGCGTAGCAGCGAAACGCGAAGTAAGCGTCATGACGTCTAACATGAGCAACAAGCATACGAACAAATGGCTTGTGAGAGAGGAAAAAAACGAAAGCACGCGTCGTGAGAGAGCAAGCCTCTGAGCGTGCTTTTTATAGAACAGACGTATTCTCTCTCTCTATGCGTGTGTCGGCTGCGACACCGGCACAATTATGAGTTCCTATGGGATAGGCTTTTGGCATTTTGGGCACCACTGATCTAGTGCCAATCTCGTTTGGACTGGTGATTTATTAAAGGGCAGTTTCATTCGAAATTGAGAGCACGAAAACTAAGCCGAAGCGGAATCGCGTTCGATTTACTTTTCAAAAAGTTTTGAAAGTGAGAACATGCCTGATTGTCTTCTTTTTACTGCACTATATCGAAGCCGCCGCTCGTAGATAGCTTTTTGCAATGGGGGGTGATGAAGTGAAAATGTTGAACATTTTTTTGGGGTTTTTTGAATTTTATTTAAAGTTATCGGGAAAAGTCTAGCTGCCATGTTCCAGTTTTCACTAAAGTGTATTCGAATTTTTAAGATGTTCTCTTTTCTATTAAACATTCAATAAAATCCGTATCTAACCTTTAGTTTCTAATTACTCTTTACTCGATGGATTCAAACTAAAACGACTGATAACCCCAATCAATTTGATACAAAAGCACAATTAACCAATTCGACAATTTTTGTCGAAAGTGAAACCCGGAACAGGCCTGTAGAACTCCTGCCTTCTCTCCGAAAAATAAAAAAAAAAATTCTTTCGATGGATCGCAAATTATTAACAATTTTCAGGCTAAATAATTGGGGGTCATCCATGGTAGAATTATCATGCAATAAGGTTGCGGACGTCATCTATAGTTTTTTTCTATGTCTTTAAATTTCGAAATTTTAGGTTGATCTTTGCACATAATGTTTAAAATGCGGGCCAGATGGAGTAGTCGTAAAAAAATTGATTTATCAAATAATTATCGTGAAAAGGGTTTTTCAAAAAAGTGGCCCCCACACTCAAAAAGGAAAGGATCTGCGGGATGTTAAAAATTGAATTGCCACATTGGCTGCAAAAGGGCAATATTTCGAATATATACACAATTTCGTTTCCACCAGCCGAAAACACAATCGAAACACAATTTTAGTTTCATTAGGTTTAATTTGTAGAAAATGAACGAAAGATAGTCGCGTGAAAGAGTTTAAATTTATGCACAACGACAATAACCATGAACTTGGAATGGTATGGGTTTTAAATTTTAGAGGTAAGCCGTTAAAAAAATTTTGATGACCCTTCGATTTTTGTGAACTTTTTCATAATTGACAATTTCTTTTTTTAAATATTTTCTGAAGAATATTTACTGTTTTATTCTTAATTTTTTAAAAATTTCCTTATCTTCTTAACTTCATCCCCTAAAAGGACCGTTTTGAACTCAAATGGGGCTTAGAGCAATTTAAAACCCCCCAATCTACGCCACTGCCGCTCGGATTAAAGGACCTTATCTTAGAGCAGCTCTTATCGCAAGTAGGACATCGTTCTTAAAATCGGTGATTGTTACTTTTATATAATTTCAAACAGAATTGCAAAAGAGTTTTAGTAAGAAAACATTTTTATTTTAAGATATTTTATAACCAACATAAAAACTTCGCCACAGACGAAGTTATCTTAGCCCTCTCCTTCTTAAAACTATATACGCATTCTGTTATTTAATAGTACAAATTTCAGTTCGATCTGCTTAGTGGAGTAGTTATCTTATTTAGGTCCGATTTTACATTTTCTACATAGAGCTGTCTGTTACACAAACTAACAAATAACAGTGTAAAATCGACGACTATCTGACACACAGCAGCTATCTGGGAGAACAGAAATCGGCCCTTAGACATACATTCGATTGATTCACAGCGCGCATTCATTGTTGTTTTGCGCATAACTATAAAAGCGCGCATAGGCACTCACATAGAGAGGGAAAAACACAAGTCTAAATAAATAGCCTCTTACCAAATCGAACGTAATAACAAATATGTATGGGTGAACTTCACTGTAGATTCTGCTGTTGGAGACGAACGAATTCGTGTCACGAGCACAAATACACATCACCAGGCAATAATCAGGTTTCTCTTTCTATTTCTTGAGGTTGTTGTTGCTTTAGAAATAATTTCTTCATATGTATTTGTGTCTACGCAGTCTAAAGCATTCGGCAAGCGACAAAAGGGACTTGCAGACACAAAGAAGAATCAACTTACCCAGCAACAAAACCTTTCCAACGGTTTATAGGTTGTACTTATCGAAATCTCATAAAAGTATATATGTAAAGCTCTTCGCGTTCCTTTCGTCCCTTAAGTGAACTATTCAAAGTGATTGATTGCTTTATGATCAATCAAAATAAAGTTTAATTCGTGGATTTTAATCTTGTATATTTGGTTTAAGGCAGTCGATTTTTCCTTCTTCCTGTTCTGTTATCTCACTTAGTTTGCTTTCCTCTGTTTGCCTAATTTAATCTTTCTTTTCCATCTCACAATTCTCTGTCCTTTCCCCCTTTACAAAACTCCTGTTGGAAATGGTTGCAACTCACACAGAATTATTCATATCTTTAAATTTTCATAACTTAACTTACAATGGCGATTGATTTCCATTGATGCATAAATAACAGTTGTCTAAGATATCCTTTATCATCAATTTGACTTGACAACTGGAAAGGCATTGGAAACGGCTTTAATGACCCCAGTCGGCCAGACCTAGGGGATATTCCCAAGAATGGAAAACTACTAATCCTTTCTAAGTACATTTCAAAATGCCACATGCTGTGTGCACGAAATGCAACATTTGTGTTCAAGGACACCCCCAGCAGCAGCAGCAGCAGCAACAGCAGCCGCCGCCGCACAGGATGCACAGGCGAACAGTTGTTCGGTCTATATGTATATTTAATTTTGGTGGTGACTGAAACCCCTGGACGGGATCTGTTCCAGGGACTGGGACTGAGGGTGTGTGTGCATACAATAATTCAAAATAATTTGAGCAAACAATTCAAGTGGTTTAGGGTTTTACCATGACACGTGCATTTCGTCTCCTGCCGAAACTAGAGCTAACGAGGTCGGCTTACCTGCAACGAAAAGAAACGAACACAAATTTTTAAATTAAATTCTCCAACATAAATTCCAGCCTAATGGCTCGTCCATATGGCGGTGCCCAATTAGAAATCATAAATCCCAAAAACATAAAAATTTTTACAGTCTCAAATTGCAGGAAGCATAGGAAAACACACCGACAGATTACTAACATAAAACCCAATTTTATTTGTTTTATTTTTGGGTTGTCGAACGACAATTAAAAAGGGAGCAATCACATTGTTTCTGTTCTCTTAATCAACACGGCCAGCCACCCCCTCCCTCTTCCACTCTTCCAGTCAAATTGCATGAATTTGGTAGCAAAATAAGCGAAAAACGGCGCACAAATAAAAATGTAAATATTAATAAGCGTCAATATGCGTTCAAGCGGAGCAGAGGCAGGCAAACAAACAGCCGCAGAGCCACAGCCAAACCAAGGCGGTCCTCAGACAGCAAAGCGAACGCTATCACCACCATCATCAGCCACCCACCCACCACTACCCAAAGTGCCAAGCAGACGCCGCCCGGGGCACCCAAAATCCGAGCGCCGTTGTCGTCGTTTACCATTCGGCGGACGCACTGCGGCGAGCAGCAAAACGCTAATGTGAGACTAAACACGAGCCAGAGACCGAAACCGATTTCCGTCAAGGGGCCAATGGGTTTCCAAAGCGTTTACAGTGGGTGAGAAATTGGTAGACAAGTGTTTTGGACATGATTGGGTATTGTTGGTAAATAAACAAGTAAGTTGGAAAGAAGATTTCATGGGATGGGGTTTCTCCAAAATCAAGGATCGATTCGAAGGAAACGAGGCAAGTTTCAGAAGAAACACCAAAAGATCTTTTACTGAAGATATAACCAGAAGGTTCTTGTGGTGTAAGCATAACTTACTTGACCTCGAACCGTCTATTAAATTATATCAGAAATGAACTTTTCAAATAATGGAAATGAAGAAGAAAGGGCTGCTAGATGGAATTACATTATCACAGGAAAGCCTCGCTGTGCATATTTCAGGCAGCTAGAGCGTATGATTCAGTTTGAGCGCGCTGTTTTTACTTTGTTTGTATGTGTGTCTCAACTGTACACGGTTTTTCGGAGTCGGGCCACTCGACTGCAACGCTCTTACTTGTTAAATATTAAAAAGCAATTTGACAAACATATTTTTTAAAACATTAATGTTGTTTCTTTTCTTTATTTACACTCTTCTAAGAAACTGTTTATAAACGGTTATCTTTTTACAAACGATTTTTTATTTACAAGGTCTCTTACGGGCTGTCTCTACACGGGTTGTTATCTGTCTATCTGTCTGTCTACTACTACTGTACTACTCTCGGTTTCGTCATCGGCCATTTTATATACAATTTGACCATCATCCGATTTCTTACACTTAGATATCGATAGGAAAAATGTCGGATAAGTTATAAAAATTCTTGCCTGGCCTTTCTGAAGAGAGCCGTATTAAATTAAATTTAAGAAGACCCGTAATAATATCCAAACAATTGCTAAATACTTCAGTAGAAACTACACCCCATGATTAGTTAGATTTTTCAGATTATTTAGGAAAAATGTTTGTACTGTTAGTTTTCCTAATTTATATTTCTAAATTTAACTAACTTAGATAGGTACTACGTCATCAAACACATCGATGAATAAGCCGAACCATTTGTTTCTACGGTATTCGGTTCGGCTCAGTGTTTTCCACCACGTTTGGTCTGCAGCTGGGTTTATATAATTTAAACACACACAGAGGAAAAAAACCAGTAACATTGGACTCACGATGAGCACAAAGCTTACCAAAAACAGTGCATGAACGTTTTGTCTCACTTGTAGTACAATGTTCTCACATTGAAAAGGCAAAAACTTGATTTGAGTTGATACTTTTCCGTTTTCAAAATCATTTTAAACTTAACTGGGAAAAATAGATAAATTTTGGATAAGATTCTAAGCGAATTCTCAAATTTTGGGGCTTCTGAGGAATAGGGCACGGGAAATAACTCTTTGGTTTGGGAGAGAAGGGAGACATCTATTGATTACAAGCGCTGGATTTGAGCTGCCACTCCGGATATATTCCATTGGAAAGAAAATATCTACGAGGGAAAAGTGTTCAGAAAAAGTTGCCTTACAACTTAAAATAGAACAGAATGTTCTAAAATTTAGAAAAAGATTGTTCTAAATTGTTCAGAATTAGAGTAAAGTTGTCTCATCGCAGATAGATTTCTTTGAACAACAACAAAACCGGTGTTTCAGAGAGAAATACTAGGAGAAGGCTAAGAACAGTTGTCTCTCTCTAATCCATCCCTCCTGGAGCCAACGCACAGTAGTAGTGCAGCTAAAATTGTTCAACGGCCGAATTGGCAAGCGGTCTTCCACGTTGATGATTACGGCCTCCAGTAAGCTTAACAAATTTTTCTGTGTTTTTCTAAAAGTTTCAGCTCAATAGGTCTAAACGAGGACTATTCGGTAAGAAACAGCACCAGACTCCCCCCCCACTTCCAATCAACGGATGTTCCCGCCCCACCACCCGAAATCCCCCACACCTGGTCCAGGGCAAAAATTTTTTTAAGTTTAAATTCTTAACGGAACAATATTAACTCAAGTCATGAAAATGCAATAGAACTCAATATTATACGCTTCAAAAATGTTCGGAGATCATTCCTTGTATGAAACGTTCAAACTTCTTGATAACGTTGTGCTCATTTTTCAATGTTCTCGTTTTAATATCTGTGTAATGTTTTTTTGTAAAAATGTTTAGTTACACCCTAAACATAAACTACGTTTATACACACAAAATTTATTGTGATTAATGCCTTTAAAGTTTTCTTTTCTTCTTAAATATTTTATTGGTAATTTTTTTTTTTTTTTTAAAATTTTTTTTTTTTTTTTTTTTTTTTTTGGTTGTTTGTTTTTTATATTTTAAAATAATTAATTTTTTTTTATTTTTTTAATTTATTTTTTTTAATAATAATAAAATTTTGTTTTTTTTTTAAAATTATATTTAAAAAATTAATAATTTTTTTTTTTTTTTTTTTTTAAAAAAATAAATAAATAAAATTATAAAAAAATATAATTTACCCAAAATTTTTTTTATATATAGGAATTTTTTTATTTTTTTTTTTTTTATAGCTTGGAATATTTGAGAATATGGCATTTTTTGAAACTCGAAATACTTTAGAAGATATTGCCATTTTTTGTCGACCAATGTCTTTGATAAAACAAGCAATTTTCAAATTACTTCAAACTTTAAACGCATTTATCTCGAAACCACGTTTTTCG
The DNA here is from genome assembly GCA_018904235.1 of Lordiphosa stackelbergi. Taxonomy (NCBI): domain Eukaryota; kingdom Metazoa; phylum Arthropoda; class Insecta; order Diptera; family Drosophilidae; genus Lordiphosa; species Lordiphosa stackelbergi. The sequence continues at coordinate 15,026 of JAEIFU010001284.1, forward strand.
AACTGGCGGCCATGATATCTCCAGTTACACTGAACCGATTTTGATGATTCAAAGTGAAATCGACGCAGAATTGTCACCATTCTGGTCTGACCCTCAATCATAATTTTAAAAAATTTTTACTTTTTTTTTTTACACTAAACTACAAAAAAAGGGCCCAAAATCGAATTTTAATTTTTCAATGGCCGCCATTTTGTTAAAAAAAAAAAATCACAAAATTTTTTTCGAGGGTCAGACCAGAATGACATCTATACTGATTATAACCCCGTTTTTAGTTTTCATTTCACACAACCTGGAGACGTGGAATCATGGCCGCCAGCACTATACCTTTTTTTTTTGGACACCCACTTTGACGGCCGAGAACTTTTTGAACAGCCCTCGTATCGAAGCAGTAAAATTTTGTTGTTTACTTTAATCTGTTTGTAACATAATAAAAAAAAACAGAATTGGAAAAACTCTTTGCGTGTTTTCAAAAAATTTTTTTTTTTAAAACTCAAAAAAACAGCCTTGACATGGAAAATGCCCCCCATAAAGTCTTTCAGAAAAACAAAGACAAATTGTTCGTGCTTGACTGGGAATCGAACCCTGCACCATTTGCACTTATCGAATGGCGTATTGAAGTTTATCTTTAAGCATTCCGATAGATATCTGAACAGCTGTGAGCTGACAAACACAGCATATGTTGTGGCAAGTGCTTTACAATTAATTTTTGCAGTTTCTATTATTTTCGCTGTGAAATATAAAGTTCTCGTTGTTTTACGTAAAATCATCATCATATGAAGATATGAATTAAATGGAAAATCTATGTATGTGACTCGTCCATATACATATGTACTACTATGTAGAACAAAGTGCCCTTAGTAGCCTACCTGTCTTTCGTGGAGGAAAACTTAAAATATTCACAAATATTCAAGTGGCCTTTAACAGTGTGAAACCATATTCAGCCTAGGCCTAAGTTGCTATGGCTTTTCAATTGGCCAGAATTTTGCAATTGTGTACCAATTCTTTCAAATAATAATAATAAAAATATTTTCACAAGGAAGTTGTTGGCTTTGGAGAACAAAATTTATGGGTTGTATCGAAAAAAGGTAAAAAAATTGAGAGATTTTATCAATGGGCTTATTCAAAACGCAGATATTCAGCCATGTTTTGTAATCATCGAAGATCAATTCGATGTTTATCCACCGATTTTTTTGCCAGAACCCTATTTTCATCCAAGTAAGTCGAGTCTTAAGAAGAAACTCTACAAATTGATTTGTTTTCTATTTTTAAATTTTTTTTTGGTGTTAAAAAAAGTTTTCGATCAAAAAAATAATTTTTTCAAATATTTTTGCTTCTTACTACTACTACGTTTATGCTTTGCTCATTTTGCAAAATCATTTCATGAAATGGGTCCGAAAGTGCTTGCATAAACACGATTTCATGAATTCGACTTTAACACGAAAGTTGACTATGAATTCGCTGTCAATTCATAAAATGCAGAGCCGCAGCCCACTTATGTTGAGTTGGTGTTGCCAGATCTTCTGTTTTCTCATATGTGCCCTGATCATTTTGTGAATTTAAAAAAGCTGCATAAACCGCAACAAATTTGATTTTGTAAATTAAAGAAAAATATCGTGAATTTCATAGCATAAACGTGGTAGGTATTTTTAACTAAAAACAATTTAATCACTTTGTCTTCTTCCGACATACAAGTGGCTCGTCGCAAATCGATACCTCTGGTTCCAATAAAAAATTGTTATATGGTGTCTAATTGAAGTGAACGCATTGTGGAAAAATTTTGTCGCGAAAAATTTGATATTCCGCAGATTCTTAACAGAGTTTGCTAAGCCGCTGCTATTAACACGATAACACCCTTTTTTCTATCGATAAACGTTTCAAAGAAACCTTGTGCTTATTATTGCGCTGTTAAATGAGCCCGCGAACTTACAAACAACAACACCTCACACAACATATTTTGTGTGCTATTTTAATAAATTAGTATTATTTAATGAAATGAATAACACATTATTTGCTTTTATCGTTATGCCTTTTTACAAGCTGCAGTATGAGCGCAGTAAACTCTTATTGAACGTCGGTAATTGCCTCATCCGACATTTTCTGTGTGACTCTTCCATGAAACGCGCTAGAAAATGCCATTAGGCGACGTTTTCTGCCGGAATCTGTTTTAGCTCCGCTCATTTTCAATTTGATATTGTTGTTGTTGTTCCTCTTGCCCGCACAAATTAGAATCGAAACCTATTTTCGTTGCGTCGCCACAAAAAAGAGGCGTTAACAGCACAACGCTATTTTTATTCGCGTCATTTCAAACGTAATAGTGAAAATTTCTTGTCACACGAACAAATTACGCAGCCGTTTTTATACTCTGTACCGAAGGTATTTAGTTTATGCAAAAGTATGTACAGGGAGAAGGAATCATTTCCGACCCTATAAAGTATATTTTTGATCAGCATCAACAGCCGAGTCGATTTAGCCATGTCCGTCTGTCTTCGTCCGTCTGTCCGTCAGTCCGTCCGTATGAACAAACAGTCTCAGAGATGTAAGAGATAGAGGTTTGACATGTATGGGACAAATGCTTCTTTAATCTTGCGGCAGATCAAGTTTATTTTCAATTTTTGCCACGCCCCTCCACGCCCCCGCAATATCGAAAAAAAGGCATATCTCCCACAGTTCTGTAATAGATGAATTTAACTTAATTTTGATTTTTTTTTATACTCTGTACCAAAGGTACATAAAGTATATTAAGTTTGAGCAAAAGAATGTGGCAGGGAGAAGGAATCAGTTCGGACCCCATAAAATATATATATTCTTGATCAACATCAACAGCCGAGTCGATATAGCCATGTCCGTCTGTCTGTCTGTCCGTCTGTCCGTCCGTCCGTCCGTATGAACGCACAGATCTCAGAGATGGTAAGAGATGGAGGGACATATACTTCTTATACTTGCAGGCAGATCAAGTTTATTTTCAATTTTTGCCACGACCATGGCCATGGCATGATGGTAAACTCTCCCACTTTTACGAACTATTTGGAACGACAGTCAATGAATAAAGAAATAACATCGGAGTAAAGATTTTATTCGCGATACGCATCTTAACAAGTTGATAAATCGACTAAATTTCTTACATTTTTTTCTGAGAACTCAAAGAACTCAAAAAATGTATTAAATATTTTCACAATGTTAGATGAAGTTAATTTTATTTTTGAGCCTAAGGTTGCAAACAAATAGTTCGGAAAAAGTACCACCAACTGGATTCATTCCACTGTGACTCACACCCCTTCGGCCATCCACAAAAGCCTTCCCTTCACACGCTTACATCGCCACTACCACCACACTACCCTAACCAATATCCAACCCCCCTCCGGTACTCCCCTTATCATCATCATATCAACATCAAGTCATGGACTTTTGTGAAATGGAACTTTCAACACCGGAAGCAGCGTGTTGCATGTATTTATGTAGATATTAGCGCAGCGGCTAGCCCACTAACCCTCCGGGGCCCCGTCTCTAACACTCCGTGTGGACCGAAACGAACCGAGCCGTATGGCCACACCAAATATGGGGAGTTTGTTGCTGTTGTTATTTTATTTTTTTTTTTATAAGCGCGACTATAAACCAGATTTGGCAGGGCTCTTTACCCCAACCCCTCAGGTTGCACAGGACGAAAGCCAGTCAAATTACGGTCCGTGTTTGTGTGTGCCCCACGGTGGTGCGGCACGAAAAAAATGCAGAGAAGAAAGGAAGAAGAGGAGGAAGCAGCAATTTTTGTTGAATGAAATTATGCATTCATAACCATTCGACGAGCGGGAGAGGACACAAAGCAAAGCAGACGAACTGGAACAGGTGAGGCTGATGCTGGGTTTCGACTTGGAATAGGTCACAAAGTGTATTTATGTGGGACTAGGAAAAGTCAATCTGCTTGAGCCTTGGATGTAGGCAAACATCCGGAAGTACTCTAATCAAACATAGTTAGGCACAGCCACTCTGGTCAGCTCTCTCCTGCTGTGTGGTCTCCAACCCTTTTGGTCCCTTGGCAGCTCGTGCCACCCTTAAGCCCTTAATCAAATGCAATGCATGCAACCCTATCGAAGGATTTACCTCTGACCGTTGCTCGTAACAAGTTGTTATTGTTTGTTGTTGGATGTTGTTTAATTTAAAAAATGTCACGCGGACTTAAAACCCAAGCTGAGCCCTGCCGCGCCGAGCTGAGCTGAGCCTCCCCGGTATGCATCAGCAACATCAATGAAAATGAAATGGGTAGTAAGCCCCTTTGACTTGATGCTACCCGAATGACCGACGAGCACACTGCAGGGGTCGAGGGAAACCTGTTTGAGCTGGAAACTTGTTCTCAAGGGTTTCTGTGTTGACCACCGTCCAGCGGAGATAGGGGCAAAAATCTCCATACCGCTTGCGCTGTGTCGCGTGTGCCGACATCATCATTTCTCAGTCCAGGGGTGGAGACGGCAGGAACGGTAAACGATTTTATGATAACATCTGCGGCCAAGTTGCGATTTTGCACGAGGGAGGGTTTGCTCTTTGCGCATAATTATGCCATTGTCCCATGAAGTTCGTAATCTAATTTGTCGTGTTTTTTTTGGGGGTAGTTTTCTAAATCATTTGACCCAATAACCTAGAAGTTTTGGAGACTTGCCCCAGCTTCAGGTGCTCAAGACACAGGCTGTTTGGTAATAAACCATTCGTGGCAAGCGGCAAATACCACAAAATCCCTGACATAAAGCACACTTCATAACTCATTTGTTGCCCCCAATAGGGGCGTTTACTTCCTCTCTCTCTCTTTCTGTATGTTCCCCGAGACACATGGATGCTGCTATCTGTTGGACTGGTGTAATGGCAAACGATTTTCACTCTTTTGTATTTGATTTACCAAATTGTTATGCAGCACCAATTCGGTTTCGGTTTCAGTTTCAGTTTGGAGTGTGACGAATGCGCTACATTTGTCAAATTAGCCAAGGCAGGATAAGAGAGAGGAGTGAACAGAAAGGGGAACAACACCACCAACAGCACCACCGACATCAAAGACACACAGCCAATAATCCACTTCTCTGTCAATTACATAAATTTATAGCATTTTCCTCAAAGTGAGAGAAGTTTAGACTTGCACGATTCAGTTTAGGCGCACTAACCCATGCGAAATACACCAACAATTTTAGATTTTGCGTTACTTTTTTTAGTATTTGGTAGAGATTGGACATTTGGGCTTCCCAGGATTAGATGCACAGAGATAGAGAAATAGAGATAATACTTTTTGAAGGCGCAGTCAAAGCATCTAAAATCAGGAAATAGTTCCTGAACAAAATTGTCCGAATCGACTTCAAAAGTTTTTATTTTCTTAATTAAGAATCAATTAAATTCCCGGAATCAGTAGAACTGTATATCATACTTAGGACAGACTTCATCTTCACATAAACTTACAAATAACAGAGTAAATTCCAAGTTTACCTAATACATATTTATCAGCTATCTAGAGGATGAGAAATCAGCCATAAGTTTCCTTTAAATAAAAAACCAACCGATCGAATATATTATTTCTTGACTTTGAAACACCAGAGCTCCGTTAATTTTTAACCGAGATGGATGAACAATGGGTTATTCAAATTGTCTGGGATCAGTAAAACAATTCTTCACAACTTGTTTTCCAAGTCCAAAAACAAACTATCTTCCATTTGTTGTCTGTAAAAGAAAAACCCCGACCACCTATTTTTTTTAATATCTACATATTTCTTTCTCGTTTTTACTAAAAGCGCTTTACTTAGAGATTTTTTAAAATAGGGCGGAGCAAAATCCCTGCGGGTTTATCCAAACTCTAAGCAGAAATTTAAAGTTTGTTGAACTTTAAATTGGTGCTCAGAGAGCGGAAAAACTATAAAACCATAAAAATTTACTTCTGTAGAATCAACAGCATAGTTTCGTTATTTAAAAGTTGAACTGAAATACACATTTTTTGCATTTTAATCAGGGGACGGCAGAGTAGGCAGAGACGTCGACAGAATCTTAGTTGCTTCCATGATGTATGTTAATTCAATCAATAAGCTTTAGAGCTTAACATTTCAGCGTCCCAGCAGCTAAGCTATCTGCTCGTTTTCAGTAAAGCTTTATACTCTCCATGATACAACTTATGATACAACAAAGAAGGTACGGCGCACTCTCAGTGCGCTCTCTGCTCGGTTCAAAACATTTCAGTGAGCAGTTGACACTTGAACCGACAGATTGTGTGAGCGCACGCATTTTTTTGTTTTGCCGACGGGAATTTACAGGGTTTGTTTCTGTTGCACGGATCGCTATGTTGTTTTTGTTGTTCCTTTATTGCTTTTTTGCTCTACACATATACTTTTGTGTGTATGTGAGTCGTTCACTCTCCCGCTCCCTCCCGCTCTCTAAAGAGAAGCGCTTAGTTCAGAATGTTGGCTGAGCGTTATATATGGTTGTATCATGATACAACTAATCATGATACAACTAATACATGTCCAGCTGCGTAGAATTGTAAGCTAAAAGCTTTTTTGAACCCTTGTGCATAAAAATTTCGTAATACACTGAAGTATTGTAAGCTGAAACAGAGAGCGAGCTGAGAGCTGGCCATGCCTTCCCGGCGGCGCATTGATAAATGTATTTGCCAGGCGTAATGCACTACACTCGCTGCTTTTTGTTAGAGAGATAGTAATCGAAACAATTTTAAGAAAATATACGCATTCGTAATGGCAATCCGATGACAGTTCGGCTCTAGCATACATCTTTTATTACTAGTAATGCAGGCTGTGGGCACCCGGTTTACAAAACGGCCATGCATATGGCAAAGTAAGGCAGATTGTATGGGATTGTATTAATGCTTTGGGGGTAATTTTTTTTTCATGGACATACCTGATTAACTCAGTACTGAGCAGAGAGCGCACTGAGCGGCTGCAATACCTTATGTGGAAATCACAACTTCAAAAAAGCTTTTTACTGTACGCGTAACCGGGTATAAAAAGGGTGTCTAAATGCTGTCGTAAAGTCCCGACTAGCCTCTAAGCTGGGTCAATTTAAAATTTCCGCTCAAACAATTGGAATACTCATAGAGCCGCCAACTTGTCCGGCAAAATAAAGCGACGTGAATTTGCTTTGACCTATCCGAATCAAAGGGGAGCCAGCGACTGAAAGGCTTTTTTCACTCTTCTCCTCAGCTGCATGCGTTCGGCTCGTATATGTGTAAATAGGATCCGGTGACCATCACTGTTTTAAATATTTCGACACTACTCATCGGAATTTAATCAGCAAAAATAGGACAAAAAACGTGGATTGGAGAAATTCTTCTTTCCACCAAACGTACCAAAATATAAAAAACTTTACTTTTTTATGAAAACAAAACACAGCTGACAAAATTTCAAGAAGGTGGCTGTTGTTTTGGGAATCAGCCCGCCGATCAAGCTCGGTAAGCAAAATAGCAGCCCATCTCCCGCCCAAGCGACCTAGGCCGGTGGTAGTCCGGCAGATAGTGCAAAACTATTCCAAGTAGGCTTTAAATTGAAGCTCCCCTCTACTCATTTTATTGAATAACACAATCACTAAGTCGGTCAAACCCGACTGGAATACACTCTGTACCAAAGAATCGGCTTCGTTCGATTACAAAAATCAACATTGCTCGCTCTCAACGTTGTTGAGTTTTATTCAATCATACTCAACCGCACGATAAGTTTGCTGGAATGAAACTGATTACATTCAACGCTGAGTTTTGTTCGATGCTCATAAATGTTTGATTAAAAAACCTTAGCTCAACCGCTCTATGCGTTTACCGGGATGACGCTGATTATATTCAACGCTGAGTTTTGGTGTTTGATTAATGATGAGTAGGAATTTTTGTGTATGAGGTAATCAAGAAAAAGGAGATTTTGTTGCTAATAGAATTCTGAGCATAATAGCATACTGAGTAATTATGTATCTTAATCCTCTCACATACGTGTTGAGGGCGAAATAGGGACATATAAGTCGGTTTAATGAACGAATTAAGGCACTTTCCTGTATTGTTTAACATCAAAAGAATTAGGAGACTTAGTGAAACTGAGAGAGGAGAGATACAGGCAGTCTGTGACCATGTGTACTTTTAACCTAAGAATGGGGCTCTCAGAGCATCCATCTCAACATAAAAGTAGGAGGAAATTTTAAGGGTTTCCCTAAAATTCCGTAGTTCATTTCAATTTCAAGCTGTTGCTGTGAAGCTTTAGCTGTCCGATACATCGTAGTAAAGTCATAAATCGATTCGCATACTTTAGGAGCTACCCTCATGGCATTGCACCCTAATTAGCCATTTCGCAGGGCATCAGTCGTTCGACACTACGCGTCTAGGTTCATCCCCTACACGACTGTCTGCCGCCGCCTCGCTTTTGCTTTTGTATGCAATGTTATTGAACTGAACTTGACATTTTGCACTCGCAAAAGCCTGCAATGCCTGAAAATAAATATATATATATCTATGGAGAGGCAAGAGACAGCCGACGACGCGACCAAACGAGCCAGCGTACACGTAATAAAAAGGATAATACACACAGATACACACGACTACCACGACGAGCTGGCTGACCCGACCCCAATTTAAGCGACGCGGGGCCAACATGAGGCAGCTGCTCTGGCTCGGGCCGTGTCGTGTTGTGTCGTTATCCTTGCTCGGCTACACGAACAATAAAACTAAATTTTGCTGTGGGGTTGTTGTAGGCTCGCTGCGCTTATGATATTATTTTGTGGGCTTTAAAAGAAGTCGAGGCAAACCTATTTTTAAAGCTTATTGAATTTCATTGAGTTCCCGTGGAATTCGCATAAGGTTCGGTTTTGAGATATATTAACACATTTTGATGTCCAAACAGAAACTGGGGGTGGAGGAGAGCCTGAGGTCACCCCATAAGAAAATGCTTCAGTTTTGGCAGCGGAGTGTGCGAAGGGAGACGACCGGAGGGGGATTTAACTGTGGGGTGCTTTTGAGCTGTGAGGTCAGCTGACAGGCCTCTGGGCCTGACAGCCGCTGGACTTAAAGCTAAATTAAATTTTAGGCACACACTGGGCACAGATTTTAATTAGATGTAATGTCAACATAATGAGTGTGATATTCTGGAGCCTGCAGGGATAATGAATGAGCACACCTGGTGGGTGGTTTCTGATGGTAGATAGTCGATGTAAGGATTCATGAATCAAAAGCATTGGCATTATTCTGATCTAGCAACCATTAGACGGCAGCGATGGTCTGTTTCGTTCATACTTTAATTTTAAAACCGAGATTTACTTTCGAATTTCTTACTAGGCCCATAAGTTAACCACACTTAGTTGGGTTTAGTGACACTTTAAATAGCTATACAGACCAGCTTGTTGTGTATTTGAAAGAGCATACAAAGAACCATCCTGCAGTGTTGGGAGGGATCTTACCTAGATTCTCTTTTTAAAAGTATATTTTATTCGCGGTTTATCGTTCTGGTTTTTTGGGAACATACAGTAAATATCGGTTATATGACGAACCGCTTCTATGCAAATACCGGTTATATGCAAAAGTTTAATTTTTTAGAGCATTATGCACAGCTTTGATATAAGAATTTAATTGCTTGTATGCAAATCGCTATAAGCAAATATCGGTTATATGCAAACGTTATACATCAAATTTAAAATTTCTGCGTACTATTTTAATCAGTTGTAAGCAAATTTTGCAACACAGTTCCTGATAGCAGATGACTTTGTAATAAAACTTGCATGAATATCACATCATATGCTAAAGAAAAAGCTAGAATAAGGAGAAAACCAACAATTATCAAAAGATGCTTGCTGCGAAGGATAAAGCAAGGCATCGCAACATCTCGTGCATTAAAAACAATGTAGGCGAAGTGTTGTAACCAATCCTCACAAGAAAGAATATATAGCACAATGTACTTGAAGACAGCACTGTTGTAGATTAACCAAATCCGCTATCTACACGGAATTTTTGATAGACCAGTTTGGCTCGCTAAGGCACAAGAGCTCGCCTTAAAGCTGAATGAAGACTATGCTTCAGATTGGTCGCCAGAGTTGATGCGAACTAAATTCCATTAACTTCGCAAAGATTCATAGAGAATCCAGTAATCAAATAATACAGCAAATGAGCCGCTTTTAGCTCAAATTATTTGCCGATGCCTCTAGATTGTACTTCAAGGCTCTACCAAACGGAAGCAAGCATGAAAGTTAAAAGGATTCAAAACCCAATAGCAATACTGATGCTTCAGTCCACTGAATCTCAAATGTCATAAACAATGCGACAGTGATCTTGCCTGATTTGGAATTATTTCGTACGAGAATATTGAATTATCGTTTCGTATTGAATAAAAATTAAAAACTGATAAAAAAATTAAAATTATTTTGCTCAATCTGAATATATAATTTGGCCCTACTAAATTTGGATTCACTATCTCGACATTTTTCTTATATTCTCATAATATTACCGCTTTTGAAGACATTGAAGATCAGATCTTGGAAAATGCTGAAAGAAAGCAACTACCAAACAAAAATAACAGATTTTAAAAAATCAAGTTCTGTAAGATAATCTCATAAAGTGATTTAAGTTATCCTTATCTAATAGCTAAATTACACATAAATATTAATTATTTGTATTTAAAATATAATGAACATTATTCACTAAACTGTTTATATGAAAATTTTTGCTTACAACCGATAGATTGCTTATATGCAAAAATATTGCTGCATTATAACTTTTGCATAAAAGCGATATTCACTGTAAATCAATGTTTTTTGGAGCAAGAATCGGTTAAAAAATTTACTTTAAGAAACTAAATACGTAGGATACTCTTAATATTTCGGGAACTGGTCACACTAATGTCAATAGCTAAAATTTGTTAATACCAAAATAAAGTTTGATAATTTTACGTAAGAGCGCTCTTTGTGTTGAAAAATTCAATTTGGCTTTGAAATTTACACACTTTTTGAAAGTTGGTCAAGTCAAAGATTTTTGATTTATAGATGTGTGTGAAAAAAATACGATTGTTTTTAAAATGCAGAAATTTCGAGGAGAAGGTATTTGAAATTTAGCTATCGTTTTCTAAATTATTATACAACTTTTAGACGTGGATTATACTCAACAAAAACGTTTTTCTTGGGAGCTGACATTGGGTCTCACAAAAAAAGTCTGACTATAGGGGTATTATTGGAAGTACGTTGGTCAAGTCCTTTGGTATTCAAACACAGTTCGTAATTCCGGAGAGGAATTACGTCTTGTAATTGGTTGCGTGTTTGTGTGTGAACTGGGAAATTGTACATCGATAAAAGAAATCGATTGTTTGATTTCGTGCACCAAAAACACTCGACGTTGATTGACTTTCCCTTATCAATGAAGATTATTTTCAAAATAATGAAGCCATTATTTTCGCTGGAGTTGGAACTGTAATTGTTAAAATAGTTATCAGCTCTGGTATCTACTCGTATTTCGAGCACTTCACGTCAAAGTTCATTCAATAGTGTTTTGTGGATTACCAGGTTTTTCAAGTATTTTCAACATAGAAGATTGCACACCTTCCATATGTATTTTTGTTCGCTGAATTCGTATCTATTGTCCGTTTTTCCTCAGCACCGTCATGTTTAAGAGATATTTGAATAAACGTGTGTTGAGCGAGGTTTGTTTACAATTGTAGGTCCTGTAGCTACATCAAGTACCCTTTTTCAACCAAATTTATTTTAATGTAAGCTGCTTTGAATGACGTTACAGAAAAACCAAACACGAAGTTTTGAATTTTTTCATAAGATACCAATATTTTTATTTTAATATGGAGAATATGTTTATTATTTGCTGCCCTGGGGTATATTTTAAAAATTAGCGTAAAAGTATAAAAGTGTAAAGAGTTGAAGTGTTGTAAAATTATTTAAAGTATCGACAAAAAATCACTTGGTATCGAGCCATTTCGAGATTTTTGTCTGCAAAATATGCGGTCACACCAACAAAAATCAAATCAATTGTCACTTTAGCTGCTTCCGGACAGTAAATAAATTGAGACATATTCCTCACATTAACTCCGAACACTCTGTCTGTTACAACACCTAGAGAGCCGCTATCACCTACTCCAATCATAGTTGCAGTTTTCCCTATTGATGCAGCTTCCTCCAGACGACCCCAAGCGAAAAAGTGCAGTCGCTACCTGTAACTCAATTCCACGACACAAAGCATGTGACCCCACGGATAAGATTCGACAATCAAAGCGAACTGACTCTTAGTGGCACGGAGTATTTGGAGAAAGCGACCATCGTTGAAAAATGGTAGCACATTAATTCGCCAGTTGATTGATTTTTGGGAATGTAAAGACATTTTGGTAACCTCCAACCAGTATAAAATAATGGAAAGTCGAAAATTGTTATAGTTTTTGGTCCATAACTTTAAAAAGCAAATTATTTATGGTAAGCCCTTGTCGTTGCTAATTCAGCCACTGTCTGTCTGGACTTATGGCTCGCAGCTATGGGGAAATGCCTGTGCGAGCAGTGTGGACATTCTTCAAAGATCACAATCAAGAATTCTTAGAACACTCACTGGAGCGCCATGGTACATTCGCAACGAGTGTATCCACAACGACCTAAGGATCCCATTGGTCGAAACTGAAATACAGCACCTGAAACGCAAATATTCAGAGAAGCTTCTTGCGCACCCTAATGAACTTGCACAATCTCTAACCGTGCAAGCAACGCATTCTCGCCTCAGAAGAAAAGACCTACCATCCCAGCGACTGAATTAAAGGACCGTGGAACATAAATCACCTTCAATAGGGGACGGTTTTATAATAGTTTCTAGATTAAGATTTGAAAACTTATTGTTAGTCGCATTAAGAGAAGATTCAATAAATTCCAAACAGCTAAAAAAAAAAAAGAGTATCAAGTACTGAGTATTGAGTACTGAGAATCGAGTACTGAGAATCGAGTACTAAGTATAGAGTACTAAGTATCGACTACTAAGTATGGAGTACTGGGTTTCAAGTACTAAGAATCGAGTACTGAGTTTCGAGTACACTGTGTAACGAGTCCTGAGTATCGTGTACTGAGTATCGAGTACTGAGAACTGAGTATATTGAGTACTGAGTATTGAGTATTGGGTACTAAGTATTGAGTACTGAAAGTCGATACACAAATAAGCACTCACAGATTATTCAGTTTCGAGCACTAAGTATCGCGTACTGAGTATAGAGTACACCACGCTCAAACACACGCTTACACACTTCATCGGAAAGAACTTTGCTTGTACAGGACGCGCCAAGACACTCACTCTTTTAGAATTACCTAAATTCTACCATGACCTTGAGTCGACTAAATCCCATATTTTCACTGTCACATTCTATAGGTCATTCTCTGGTCTAAATGACCTTAAGCGTTCTGTGTATTTCACCATAAGAGATGTCCATAAGAAAAGTCCATTCGGAGGTCAACCACGACAAATCACTGTCACGGATAATCTAATCACTTTCACGGATGATCAAGTCACTGTCACAACATTTAGCATTTATCATCAAAGGGCTAGATTTTCTATCGATATTCTATCGAATTCCCAAGTGCCAGCTGCTGAGTCAATGGCGTTGCACAGGAGGGCGGGTAATGGTTTTGGCTCAGTGGGAGTGGATTTTAGCACAATAGGAGAAGTTTATGGCCTCCATTTTCCATTCTTAGTTATAGAATGTTAAATGCCGTAATATTTCTATTTAATGACTACCAAAAACTAGCTATATCGTGGATGGATTACCAGGAGAGTATGCTGCTTGACTGCTTGGATGGTGAACTTTGATTTACATTTGTTAACAAAGCAATCCAATCAGCTGTTCTTTGTTTACGTTACTGTGACCGTAATCAAGATATGTCAGTGAAACAAGGAAAGATCCAGTTTTGGAGAATGATGAATGTTTGCCAGTGGAACAAAGGTTAAAGAAGAACTTTGATTAAAATCAGATATTTTGTCAAGTCTGAAAGAAGCAGACACCTCTAAATTAAAATTCAGCTTAGCTTTGATATCAGTGTCCGAATCCCGAAGAACTTGTGAGATGGTTTTTAGGAGGCCTAGCTATTGGGCCATCGGATGGGTCGCACGTTGCGGATAGCGAACGTCCTTTCAATGGAGGTTAGATGCGAATAAGTGGGTTTACTCCACAAATAAGCAGCCAGCGGGTGTCACGCTGTAGTGCACTGACGAGGCGGCTCACCCAACCCACACATCTTACCCAGGGCCGGACTAAGGTTTCATTCAGAGCGTGCGGAGAGTTAGCCTAGCTGGAGGCCCGGGTAACATATAGTCCAGTCTCAAACGGTGGGCTTAGTCAAGTGGCGTCCGGGTGTTCTAAGTAGCCTTACCATCGGAGGGCCTCGGCCGGTGGTCGACCATCTGGAAGCCGCTGTCGCGAGACAGTTTGTGGAGAGGCAGCGTTAGAGATGCGAAACGCACAGCAGTGCGCAAAGTCCCATCCGAGCTCCTGCGGTAAGTAAGAATTTGGGAACGAAGAGGGTCCTTACCCTCCCCCAACGGGAACACGGCCCGCCTTCTTTGAAGGACAAAGGCCAACTTTCTACCTGGAACAAACGTTCCAAGGAGGACAAACAATATCAGTAACCTAGAACCTACGAAAATCCTGACCTTTGTGCAGGAAAAAAAGGCTGCTAGGAGAGTTGTGAAATCAGTAGGGGGCACAGAGACCAGGAACTTTTGGGATTGGACCTAACAGTTTGACTATTTATGGATCAGCCCTCCTAGATTCGCAGAAAGAAAATCGAGTAAATATGTTGAAAAAATATAAGAAATGCACAATCCTGTGGTGATTACCCACTCCCATCTGCCACTGGCCACGCATATCAGCTTACTAAGGGGACATAAACCCTTGATTCAAATTGTCTTTACTCTTCCTTTCACATTTTTTTTTTTGTAAAAAACCTTGGTTTGCTCATTAGCAGCGAAAGCCGCTTGCCGTGGCCAGACAAGGATCAACATAAGATCCTAAGGTCCTACCTCAAGCACTGGGAAGATGAACAAAACGGATTAGTGCTAAACCAACAAGGCGTAAGTGTGGAGGGTTCCTTCCTTACACATTAAAATGATTTTTATGAAAATTAACTCAACTAAAAATTAAGCCAAGGATGAGATGAGTTTTTCCCATTTGCATCCGTGTTTGTGTGTGTGATAATTGTCGCCTGTCCTGACTGCCTGCTGCCTGTCTATCTGTTTGAACTTGGAAACTTGATTTTGCGGAAGACGACAGGCAACAACAACAGCAACAGCAGCAGCAGCAGGAGCAACGTGCAACATCTGGCGCTAAGTACAAACTGTGATACACACAGACAGACAAACGAACAGGCAGACAGACGGACACATATCCTGGACTGACTCGGGACCGCGTGGCTCCTCTTTAAGTTCTGCTGGATGCGCGCGCAGCGAACGGAGGACCTGAGAAAATGAAGGAAGTTAGGCAAGAAATTAAGTACGAGCCGTTTTTGAAAGCGCCGAAACTTTTAAAGTCAGGACAAGGCGGGAAGGGGGCAACCGGAGCCTGGGGTGGTGGTGGCATGGACGTGGAGTGGATGTGGCAGGGCAGCGTGAGAACATTTTTTGGTGAGTTGAACACACCCTGGTGGGAAGTTTGCTACCCTATCGCTATCGGAACAACACTCGCACAGAGAACTACTTATGAAATTTCCCCGTATTCTCAACACTTCCGTATCCCGCTCTCTTTCTCCCATTCTCTCTGCACTCTCGCTCTCTGGCACATGCGCGGTGAGAGCAGCCGAAAATACTGGGCTATATAGTTGCCTCCCGCTTGTAGTTGTAGTTGTTGTAGTTGTTGCCGTGAAGTGCACTTCACTGGCTGGGTAAATATGTATAGCTCTTTTTTTCGAGCTCCTTTTATGCCGCGCTAGTCGTTGGGGTTGGGGGTGTTATGTATTTTTTACAAGTGTTTAGTCAAATTCGTATGGCATTTTTTTTTTTTTTTTTGGATGAGGGGGAAGCATTGCGCTCAGGCTTTGTGTGTGTGTGTGTGTATGTGGATTTTGTTGTGTGAGTGGGGCGAGGGCCACCTAGAGATTGAGGCAAAAAGAATAAAAGGGAAAGGGAAATGGCCGCAAGGGGGCGAGGCAGGGGCGAGGCGTTTTGTTTACAAACGTGAGGTAAAAAGTTTGACTGAAAAGACGGAGGAAGAACATTTTAGATGGAAATTGATTTTTAGTGTGACGAAAAAAGCGGCGGTGTAGATAAAAAGAGCCCACAAAGTGGCGCCCAAGGTGGGGTCCAATGAAAATAACAGCAGATAAGAGAGCAGAGCCTTAGAAATTCTGTCTGTGATTGGTCAACTCTTAATGGACTGGTATAACGGGGACAGGATTTCACTATTTAAAGACTTCTATGACTTTTGCAGAGATCAAAAAGTTTCTCATAGATCTATTGGCCGCTAGTCCCTCGAAGTCCGTCCCGCTATTTCTCTCAACCCACAGCGCAATACATTTTACAACAACAGCGCGCTGATCGAAAATAAAAATGTTGTAGCAGACGTACCCTTGCCGTTATTTTTGGTGCCCACCGCTGATCTATAGAATTTTTAAGGTTTTGAATAATTAACATTCAGTTATGTTTTCTCATGGTTACCGTGCTTCAAATTTACACGAAGTTTATATACCCTTTCAGCCTGCCAGTTTTTTAAATGGCAGCTATACGATATATTCATCCGATTTTGATTATATTCAAAACTGAAAAGTATAAAAAAGCTTACATTAAAAATCAAACAGTTTTTCTCACAAGAACTACTTTTTCCACCGATCGTTCCTACAAAGAAAACAAAGTCCGATATATCTGGGCTTAAATCAGAAGTCCGTCCAGCCCGGATTTTCTCAAACCAAGTACGAGAAGAATTGATTTGAGTACGGATTTTTCAATACCGGAATTCGTGTCTTGATCCTGACTTAAGCTCCCGACACGGGATTGATTCTATCTTGTTATTCGAGCTCGATTTGATCCCTCAGTCGGATACAATCAAGAAGGTTCGAGTTTTAAACTCGATATTCGTACTTGATTTGATCTCGAAGTTGGCTTGATGCAAGCATAACCGGGATTAAATTAAGCTCGATAATCGAACTTCATTCAATCCGAAAATGGATTGCATCAAAAATGACTGAGATTGACTTTAGCTCAATGTTTAATCAGAGCTAAATAGAGGGAGAGGACAGGACAAGAGAGCTCTCTCCAGACTACGGCCGTTTTACTTGCAATGCAGTGTTCACCGATTCACACAACCATAAGATCGGCACGCGTTTGCATAAAAGCACGACTAACTTCGGCTCGAGTGAACTGTGGATGGTCGCCTCTGGTTTAAACTCATTTTGACCCCAGCAAAAGCATTTCACTTTAATATCTCTCATCTCACTCTCTCTTTAACGACTTTATTGATTGTCAAACCATGCAAGTTTTAGTCAGCTCGAGGTCATGTACCGATTTGCCCAAGAAATGATTAAGATCGGATGAGCGGTACTCAAGTTATGAGCAAAAAAGACCAAAAACAACCAACACCGCATTTCATTTAACAAAGAGAGAGAGAGAGAGAAATTTAAAAATGAGCGTAGCTGCAGCGCTGCATTCAGCTCCTACTCCAGGTACAGAGTATGTTAAAATCGGCTTGAACGACTTTCTCACTTGTTTTTCTGCGTATGGCCGGGATGGGAAAATGATCAAAAGATACTCAGGCTCATTTCGTTTTAATGAACGCACTATTACGTGCTCCACCGACTTAAGGCTTTTTAGGGTCCACAATGTTAAAGGATCTGTTGAAAAAGTTTAGTTCGAATGATTTTATAGTCAAACTGGGAAAAATGAGTGAGGGGCTGGGTTCTCCCACAAAGACTTTTGACTTCTCGTAACCTCACAGGAAAATGTTGAGGCGGCCAGTTGACTGATCTGGAACGCGAAAAAAGCTCCTCACCGAAACGATTTCTCAATAAAGCCATGAAACCAAATGTGGCCGACATCAAGGATCTTCATTGATTGAATTCAAGCGCGAATTCAAGTCTGGCAATGATTTGTCAAACAATCCATAACTGTCTAAATCGGAATAGTTGAAGGAGTACCCCCTTAAGTCAGGCCCCTCCCTCCCGATCGAACAAATAATGCCAGATATGAAGTCGAAGCACACAAACAACTATGAAACGATAGCCTACTTGATTTTCCTTAATATTTTATCCCCTTAGTCAGCTCACTTCCACCATATCTGAAATATGTGAGCAGAAATGTGATCGGAGCACCTCAATACCAATGAACCGATACCCCATTTGATTCTTTTTTAAGTTTTATACTCTGTTCCCATTAAAAATAGGTAAAAGGGGAGTTGTGAATATGTACGTAACAGCCAGAAGGAAGCACCTCCGACCCTATAAAGTCTATATATTCATGCGTACGCAGATTTTTTTTTCAGGGTTTTGAGAAAACAAATTTTTTGGGGGGTCAAAGTCGAAAACAAAGGCTTTACTTTCATTATTTTTTTGGATAGTATTACAATTTTGTTGTTCACCTATAGAATTCAAAATCTACACTTCATTTCCTGCGTGTTCATTTTTATCATCAAGCTAAACGAAATTCTGAAATTTTAGGTTGAGCACAAATGCCTTTGACCGTCTAAAAAAATGTTCAAAACGCGGGGCAGATAGTGATAGAGCAAATAGATTAAATCTTTACATTGTATCAGCGGTTCTGAGGTGGCCGTAAACCAGTTAACTGTATACATAAAAATTTTTCAACAAATTTTGTCAACGAATCGATTGCGATGTCTAACTCGTCCGATTTCGATTACGGTTATGGTTATATTTTATGGAAAACGGGAATGGGATGCTTGTCCGATTGCTGCACAAGTAAAAAAAGATTTAGGCCAATAAAACTGCCTTGACTCAGACTGAAATTAATTTCGGGTTTAGTCTCTGCTTTGGAAGTAAAATTGGAAAAAAGAAAGAGCGCCGGAGGCAAATTTTTTTTAAACGCGCGTGGTAAGGAGTTTATAATACAAAAATCTCGCGATTTTATTGTCTCAAATTTTCGCAAGCGGCTCTAGAATTGAATAAATTTTTTCAATTAAATAATGAAAATTTGATACAAAAAATCATGCGATTTTTGTATTTAGAAAATATAAGAAAAATTAAACGAGAACCCAAAAAATCATATTAAAAATTGGCGTCTTATTTCCTTATAAAAATGAAACAGGGCCCCAAAAATTAGTTTTACGGTCTTACTTCATTTCTTCTTTTGAGGACTTATTTCATTTCAAAATTTGACTTAGGAAATAATGCCCCAAGAAAGGAAATAACGCCCCAAATTTGATCAAACAGGGTGGTTTTTGTTTTCTATATAAATTGTTGGGGCCTTATATCACTTTATTTTTAGGGCCTTATTTCGCAGAGCCCTCAATTAATAATCATTGAAAAACTTTGCGGGATGTGTAGAGCAAATTTTTAAATTTTACCTTCAAGTATAACAGAGTTTCAAATCAAAAAATGTTGTACACGTCATTTGTATTTTGCTATTGCTTCTAAGCTCTGTGGTTAAATTGCTCAAAAATTCTAATGTATTCTTATTTATTTGACATTTGACAAAAATAATACTAATTAACCCCCAAAACCCCCCCTGCGTACACTACTGTATATATTCTTGATCCGCATCAACAGTCAAATCTGTCTGTCTTGTGAAAGCGTCTATCTCAAAGACTATAATAGATCGAGCCAATGTAGGTGTATACCGTACCAATTTCAAGTTTGCTTCAGATTTGGAAAATTCTCACTCCTTCTCTTATTTACCGCGAAAAACTGTCAGAGCCACAATTTTTAAGTTTGAACCTAGTGACTTAATATATATTAAGTTAGGTCCAATATCTATCTATTCCGTATACCACAATAAGATCCGAGCAAAAACACCGAAGATATGCAAGTACGCAGCCCTATTTATTCAAATAAATTTTAAAATAAAAATCAGGCCTAACTCAACATTAACAACTCAATATTAACTTAGGAAATCAAAGCCACAGGAAACACATTACTTGGTACAGGGAATTTTGCAGTCGGGGCACTTGACTGCAACACTCGTACGGTTGGTTGAGCGGAAGGTGGGCTGTTCGGCTCGATGTCGAAAAACAGATTTTACTTTTTCGATAAATTGTGCCCTTTTCTCTTTGATTTTAATAAAATATCACCCGCTGAATGTTTTCTTTTTTTAAGATAGTCTGTGAAAATGTTCAGATTCAAATGCTTTAAAAATAAATAAATAATCCATTTAGAATTGCTTTGAGGAAACCCAAGTAAGTATTCCTTTTAAGAAAATTCAATTAAAATTTCTCTTTAATTGCATTTTCTGTTATTCAAAAGATTTTGCTCATTTGGCAAGGGCCTGGCTTTCCCTATCCCTCCTTCCGTCCCCCATGTCCTTAACTAGTAGGCTTACCCACTTCAGTTTCATTCATTCTTAATGGACCACCTACCGCCTAACAAACCGAAAAAGATAATCCTGGTAAATTTTTTAATGAGCAAAAAGCCGCACAAACAAAAGGACCAGCCTCAGCACTTTCCCTACAATGGTCGAAAACACTCGACCACACAATAGATCACATCACATCACAGGACTCCCAGGACTCGGACCACCACTTAGACATACTTATCGTATGCCCGGAATGTATTATTAAATCAAATTAAATTAAATTAATGCCGCTGATTAAAACATAACGTGACGACATAAACAAAAGGCGGCATTTAAGAGCGCGTAATAAAACAAAAGCCGGCCAAAAACCAGTTGCAGTTGAGAGCCGTACGGAGCCTAGCGACAACATCATAATCATTGGCACGCATGAGGGTCCCTTTAATGACTTTGACAAAGAAGGCGCCCGGAAATGTGGAAATTCGCAATCAGCATAAAAATTACATTAACATACAGGCTGGGAGGCCCCCAGGCAAAGTTTATGTGTGGATATTTAAATGAAATTATTTTGCAGACTTGAAGTTATCTTGGCTTTGGGTGAGGACAGGAACGGAACAACGGAAAGTGATTAAAATCACATTTTATGCGCAAGCGAGGCGTTTGGGTATTCTTTTCGAGGGGGGGCAGAGTGTGAGCAACAGTTTAGTAGGTGGTTGGTGGGGTAGTTTAATGTTTGGGGTGGGGCAAGCCTGGCGCTAATCAAAAGGGAAAGAAATACAATGGGACGACATATAAGACACATTATACATATTAAGGCTCCCTAATGAAGGCCCAAAAAGCGACCGAAACGCGTAGGAGAATAATTTAAAATAAAATAAAGTTTTGTTTTGGATGTGGAATGACGACCAACACAATCCACAGTAACAACCACCATTAACGAGTTTAAAAAACGGCTCCATTTGCCACCAATCTATCTAAATCAAATTTCCCCGGATTAACCAATATCAGTTTACTTTGTATACAAGTCCTAGTCCCTCTTCCTTATCTTATTTTCAAATTGTACCCTCTAAAAACACACCGCCCAGCAGATGCTCTTCTGTGATTACCAAAACCCTCATTATTTGTATAATGTAAGAAAAACATAAGAATCCTTTTATCACCAAAACACACATCGTTCGTCATTTAAAATGCAGGTCGTGCACGTCGCCGGTGTTCTGCAGAAACTCTGCACCAGGATCAGTAGTGGAGGACGGACGACCTGCAGTGACGGGGCACTTCAGCAAAAAGAAAAAATCCATTTATTCAACAGCTTGGTGAGAAATGGAAATGGAAACGAAAACCAAAATTGTTTGTTTGACAAATAGAAAAAGAGAAAACCCAAAAACAGAAAAACCCGTCAATAAAGATTAGATGTGCTGTAAGCGGAGATTGCATTTACTCTCTAAACAACAGAAAGAGCCGAGCCAGCAACCCTCCCTACTCAAGGTACCAAGTGAGGGCTCATTAACGACAGCTGCTCAACAGGCTCATGCAGGTTGCTACCTGACTGGCGGCGACTGGAGACCCTACCCTACCCTACCCGATGTTCTTCTCCTAATCACATCACACACACACACACACATTCAGCTTATTATGGCTGCTGCTTCTGTTTAATGTTTTTGAGCTCTCCATTTCTGGTTTTTGCACCTTGCACTATCCCGCTACTCCTGCTCCTCGACAGCTGTTTCTTTGAGGCTGGGCTTTGTTTTGGTTCGCACAATCATCTGTTTTTTCCCTTTGTCTGCAGGAGCACAGTTATTTAAATTTGTCTTGCGGTTTGCGACCTTATTGTCAATCATCTGTTGTCTGCTGTCTACCGAAATGCTATTAAGATCGCTTTTTAAGATGCCACAGGATGGCAAGGATGTGGTTGAGATCTGAGAAAAACAAAAACGAACCCCACTGTTCTGTGAGGTTCTGTGTGCAGTGACATGGAAAACCCCACGAAATTATGTACGCTATTCTCTGCACTTGAAGAATCACTGAAGCCAGCGACACTTGAGCTTAAGAAAGAAGGTTTTGGTAAAAAGTATGGGAAGCACTTAAATGTTTGCAGCCAGAAATGGTTTTCAAAATCCAGGGAATGCCAATGGAAAGAATTTGATACTGATGGGTGCCGCGCTTACTGACAGTCGACTGTAAACAGAAGACTGGATAGTAAAACAACAAAATTGGTACACAATCAATCTAAAATCAAATTTTTAGGCCAAAACCAAGAGACACGGTGTCATAAGTTGACAGAGACGAGATAATCCAACAATCTGGGATTAAAATCGTTTATACTCGACTTTAAGATGAAACAATTTCATTTTTAATTTCTGTACCAAAGAGAAACAGAGTATATTAAGTTTGTACAAAAGTATGTAACAGGGAGAAGGAATAACTTCCCACCCTTTAAAGTATATATATCCTTTATCAGCATCAAAAATTATCGATTTTCCGAAGAAATTATGAAGGTCGGATAATCGATAGTAAAGTTACAAGGAAATCAAACAACTATGATGGGTAGCACTAGCGGCAGCAGCGATGGGCAGCACTTCACACCAGGGCTTAATCCCGAAACGAATTTCGGTTCCGGTACCGGTACGTCCCGAAAAGAATGTTTCGGTTAAAGGTTCTATTTCGGTTTTCAATTAATTTCGGTTTTCGGTTTTGATACGGTACCTGGATTTTTATTTCGGTATACCGATATAAGTACTACTTATTTTTAATACTGAAAAAAATAATTCCGAAATAAATCTAAATCATTCTATTCCTGTTTAATAAATCGAATCAAAATTCAACACAAAATAAACTATTTCACATTTAAAGTAAAATCATATGAACTTCATATTTCGTTTTTTACGTAGTTAACATGTAAGAGCTGATGAATACATTACATGATCATAAATGTTATATTAACAATTATTACAATATGCGACAATTTTTTGATCCCGGCTTCTAAATAGTTGATCCTTATGTAAAATTTCACGCTGAATTCAAATCTGCTCTCAGATATGTCAAAAGTAGAACGGTTTTTGAGAAATAGCTAAATTTTCAATTTTAGTGTTTTGAAAAAGGTAGGTCTACTAAAACGCCAACTATTTACTGGTTTTAGACAACAATATGTATAAAGTCGATTTCAATCTTACTTAAAAATTTAATTGAGAACATTCAAAAACAAATTATTACAATTTGAAAAACATACTAAAACAGTGAAAAACATTTTTAATGTTTTCAAATAAGTTTAAGTGCTTTTTTCCTTAAAGAGGACGAAAGTGTGTATATATCCATTTTGCAGTGCATCCAAATGCACAAACCTACTATATTGTGTAGGTTAGGTGAGATTGTGATGGCTGAGAACGACAAGTCGCTCTCTTACTTAGGTCACTATGAGCCCATTGCGAATTCTCTGTCTACCTTTGTGCAACGTATAAAATCAAATCAACAGTAGCATGGGATTTCCTAGAGCCCCAAAAAATGACCTGTGTAACCATCAATGGGCTAACCAACAATAACCAACAATTAAAGTATAATTATTAAGCAAAAATGGATTGTTTATCGATTTTAGCAGCTACAGAAAACCACTACAAAGAGAGGAAAATTCATGAAAATTGTTCTCAAGATAAGAACAATCGTTGCTGAAAACAGGTTAAGAACGGCTTTTCTTATTAGAAGTACAATGTTCTCCCTTCAAGAACAAATTTTTTCCTATGGAATTGCACCTATAACATTTGCGGCCATAAAACTTGAGAATATTTTGTTCTTATTTGAGCTGACGGCAACTTATTTTCTGAACACGATTTTTCCCACTGTGTAGTCATCAATATCACTCTGAGATCAGTTTATAAAGAACTTCTGAGAAATTTTTTGAAAAACCCTTGACCCAGATGAAAGATGAGGATGGAAGTACTACTTAAGTAGCTTATATATAATAGGGGAGAATGGAGAATGAGCCGCTGGGGGTTGTGAGCCACTCAAGTATTGGCCACAAAAAAAATTTACTTAAGCTATTTGTTTACGTCATGTGTCTCCCTTCTTATTACCTAACTTTTGGCAAGCAACCTATCAGTCTACACCTTCTTTAAGTTCGTGAACCAGAACTCGACTTTTTTTTCAAAAAGAAAGTTTTTTTTTTTCATTTTTGACTTGTGAATATTATACAAAATTTTTATCGTAATGACAAATGTAAGTATGAGGGAAATATCTTTGGTCAATTGCCATTTTGATAGAAATATGTTTTTTTTGTAACAATTTCTTTTTGATTATGTGACGTCACCAAAAAAAAATTGAGATATGGGGGATAGTAAGCCACTTTGAAAAAAAGTCGGTTTTGACTTTCAAAGAGAATATTGCAATGACGCGCAATAAAACAGAGAAAAAACTCTCCAAAGAAGTAAAAAAAACTTTAAAAAGGCAAACAAAAGAACAGCCACAAGAAAAAGTGCTCGTATATAAAAGAAAACAAGCCTGATGCGGTCAATCAATTTTCACTCTTCATTGATATTTCTTAATTCAGAATATGAGAAAAATTGTTCATTTTTTCATTTAATAAAGAATAATGGCTTAAAAACACGAATTTTGAACTTTTATATGGGTGGCTCACAACCCCCCACAAATTTTCGAAGTGTCAAAAAATCACTTTTTTTAATAGAAACCAAAATTTTAATTTTTAAAACTAGTGATGAGGAAAGTTTTGTGCATCTTTTACCTAAAATACAAAATTTACAGAACGAAAAATATTGATTTTTGGCGAAGTTATGTTCGAAAAAGAAAACTATGATCACAACCCCCCCACTCTCCCCTTCAAAATTTGGTTATAAACAAAAAATGGTTAAGGATATAATTTTAGTATCTAAAATAAAATATAAATCGGACAACCTAAACGAGGAAAATATGACTTTTCTTATTTTTAAATGAAATGAAATGAATAAGTCAAAGTATACAAGGCACTTAAAAAAAAATATATTAATGTTTTAATGATTTTAATCCCTTTAAAGATTTAAACTTGTATTAAAACGAAGCGATAAATACGCGAGAGGGAAAAGAGGAGAAATAATTGATTTATGTTTATATATTAACGTTTTTGACGAAAAAAATCGATTTCGGACCAAAGTGCATTGTAGCAAATATAGACAATGTAAGGAACACCTGAAAAAAACTAAGGCTCCCCGTTAGTTGGCGTTTTTTGCGAATGTCTTCCCGCCAAACTTCTGTCTAAATGCTTAGATAAGCAATGTATTCTTAAGTAAGTCTTTCTTTACTATAATTTTGTCGCTGTCTCTCCGTGTGTTCAGTCTTCGATTTCAAGAGTTCAAGTTCCAGACAAGGTAAAGTAAAATTTTTTTTTTAAATGATACAAAATCTAGCTACAACTTAGAAAAGAGTATGGGTATGTGTGGTCGTCCCTTTCTTCCTCCCCCGCCTTTCCCGAGAACCATCTTCCACCTCCTAAAACTCTCCTATTAGTTATAGTTTATTGTTTTTATATTAGAAAATCGGTTATAAAAAATACGTTCGTTCACGGTATAAGAAAAAACGGACTTACCCCGCTATTGAGAACGAAAATATACGTTTTCGGTACATTTAGAAAGGATTTTTTTCTGACTGAAGAGATCCCAAATCGAACGGAACAGTAAAAAATTTCTTCACAAGAAATTGCAAAACGTATTATTTCTCCACCAAATTTTTGACATGACATTTCAACCGAAGACATTTCGCGTTTTACACATACACGAGCTGAACGCATTCCCAAGCTGAGTCCAAAACAAGAAAATAGGGCTTCTGTTTTAAATCTTCCCAATTCAAATTACTAATGTACAATAAATTTTCATCAAAAAGTTCATCTAAATTAACTTTGGGAAATTATTAGTTTCGAATGAATTGAAAACTTAAACCGTTACGAAAAGTTATACCAAAATAAATAGTGGTAAGCCAATGCTCGGCTTGATTTCAACAAAACATTAAATACTTTCCTCATCAATTAACTAAGCAGAGATTTAATCAGCAGAACTTTAAACAACGGTTTTATTACATTTTGATTCAGTTTATGCCCAAATGACATTCAAGTTTACTCGAGTTTTATTTTAACGACCAAATATTTGGAATTGCTCTTCTCAGAAACACATGAGTGTCTAACGGTAGCCAAACACGAGCCAGACACACGAAATGGCAACGACATTTACAGGTGGTTGGACCTGTGCATCGGTTGTCTAATGAATTTTATAGCCAGGAAATTATTATGGCATCGATGGGCCATGCCAGGCCAGGCCAGAACAGACCGGGGCAGGCAGTTCGACGCCGGGAGGGTGTGTCGCTGTGAAAAGTTTTTGCTCTGGTGGTACGAGTTGAAATTGGCAATTAACAAACCATTGAATCCAATAAACAGGATTTTAACATTTTGAACAAACACACAGAGAGTGACAGAGAAAGAGAGAGACAGCGAGTTCCATTAGAGAGAACGAGAGAAAGGCAGTCAAAAGGTAGCAAAATGCGGCACGTAATGGCGCCAGGGTAAAACTGCCGACCGTCGACTGTCGGCATCGTCATCCTTGTGTTTGTTTATATGCCATTTTTGAGGATTTTTCTGTGGGTGTGTGTGTGTGTGTGTTAGTGTTAGTGTGTGTGTGTTCTTAACTCTTGTTGCTGTTGTAATTGAAACCTTTGAAGTGTTTAGCAGAAAATTTAAATGAAATTGAAAATTCATTTAAATTATTTTCCAAGCTAAATTCTAGTTTTTGCCTCTCTCAATGCCTTAATGTACTTTTAATTGGAAATCCTTTTGCACTGATGGAAATGTGTGATAAGTAGGTGAGCCTCATAGACAAACTGTAATCCTTTTTGTACAAGAAGTTCATTAGAGAGATGTTTACTTATACGTAAGAAATTGCTCTTTCAGTTTGTGTTTTAGGCAAGAAGACATTGATTTTAAATGAATTCGGGACATATCGGAGAGTATTATCATCAAATAAGTCAGAAAATTGTTAAATCAATTATTATACATTTTTAAAATAAATTAAATTCGAAAGTTGTTGAAGAAAATTGTGCAATTTCATCCAATTATGATTTCTAATACTATATCACTCCAGTTACAAATTCTATGGAAGCTCATTTTGTAACAAATCCCAAAGAAGAGTTTGACACCCGAGCAAAGCCCTTTACCACGATAAATCGGATTGTAAATTCTCACTGTTAAGTCATTGTTTTGTCACTGTTTAGTCACTGTTTAGTCACTGTTTAATCACTGTGTAGTCTCTGTTGAGTCACTGTGTAATCACTCACTGTTAAGTCACTGTGTAGTCACTGATTAGTCACTGTTAACACCTCTTCTCACTCTGCTGCAACGGCAAATGGTAAAAGCGGTAGACTGTGCAAATACAAAATGCCAAGACAAGGCGTACCCAAAAGAATCTGTATCAAATAGTATACCAAGACCATTTACGTGTGAAATACGGTCATGATTACATGATTACCTATAGAATAGGAGACAATGTGATGCAT
This sequence comes from Lordiphosa stackelbergi, assembly GCA_018904235.1. Classification (NCBI taxonomy): domain Eukaryota; kingdom Metazoa; phylum Arthropoda; class Insecta; order Diptera; family Drosophilidae; genus Lordiphosa; species Lordiphosa stackelbergi. Next base: position 42,948 of record JAEIFU010001284.1, read on the forward strand.
CATTTGGCATTTAGTATGGTTTAAGAAAAGAAGATTATTTAAACACCACTTCTTCAGTTCATTAAGGTCGATTTAAGCGTTGGTTTCTCAGTTTATTTATTGGCCTTCGATATCTACTCCAACCCAGCTCTCCAAGATAGTCCTGAAACGGCGTCGGCATAGCCGAATTTATAGTTGTAAACCTGCATATTAATGTTCATCGGTTCGGTACGAACAAAAACCGCGCACTGCTTTTATTTAAAAACAATTAGGTTGTTCACCAGCCTCGTAAAAACGTAAATGGTAAATTTACCCCACTGAGCTAGTAGCGCCCCTTGTGATTACCATAGTATTGTTGTGGTAAAGTTTGTTGTTTTTTTATATATCGTTGGTTGAACATCAGCTCGGTAAATTTTTTGTACTTAAAAAAAGAAAAAAAGTTAGATTACTCCTCACCGGATATCAAAATATAAAGGATAAATATCCACTCAGCCAACGTCAGAAAAAACTCTATTTTATAACTCAAGTATTTTTACCTTTACCTACTTCCTTACCTTTTTTAACATCGGCCAAAGTTGGTAATTTTTCGGTTTTGTTGTTGTCGTAAACTTTGGAGTTTCTTTTTGATTTGCTTTTACGAGAGCTTTACACCGCCCATATCAAAAATAGTCGTAGTATGCATCGAACTTAAACTTAAAAATATTATGTGCCTTATGTCCCCACATTATTGACCACATTATTTTCGGACTAATGGCCGATTTCCAGAACGCACGAAAATCAATTTTTATTTCAAAGTTCACATGAATAGAAACACTTTTGAAATGTTTTAAAATCTGAATGCTATTGCGAAGCAGACTTATTTGAATGAAGCATTGTGCCGAAATACATTTTTTTGTCTTCTGGAATCAGGCCTATATTGTCCACACTTCGTCGGACTTTTCGCCCAGTTTAATAAAAACGCTGAAATTATAACCAAAGAGATGTCGCTTTAATTTGAGTTTCTGCAGTTCACAAAATGAAATAGCTATCTCTTGCATATCAACGAAGAGATGCTAATTTATAAATTCAAAACTTCTTACCACTATAAAGACGTACGTGTGATTTTGAGAGGGCTGCCAGGCATCTGTAATTGTACCGTGACGTTGATGGCGGCCTTTGCACTAAATTAGCAAATTCTCCTAATAACCATCGAACCAAAATTAAATTTATTTAAAAAAAACAAATTAAAAATACAATTGCGTCCTAATAACCAATTTATTCACCAATTTAATTTTAAGTAAAGTGCTTTATTACCAGCAGAAAAACAGATCATTTCGTTTAAATACTTCTTAGCCTATGCTTTGTCCCCTTTTTAAACAAATTTTTGTTTTCTTACGGAAATGACGAATTTTATTTGTAGATTAATTGCATAATTTTGGAGAAGATCTTGATACCCAAAATGGTCATTGTTATTCTAAGACATCGATAGTGAATCTAAAAACGCAGTTCGGTTTATTTTTATCTCTAGTTTATGGCCTATATGAACTCGATAATGGGTGCTGTCAAATGTGGTATCCACTAGCGCGGTTTTTCGATGCATGCAACCATCTCTTAAGGACACATTTTATTGGTTAGTATCTCAATAATTTTAAAATCTTAAAATATCTATAAACGGGTCCTAACCGCTTGTCCATTGTTTTCGGGATTTTTTTTTTTTTTGTGTGTTCTAGCTGTGTGTTGCTACATAGTAAAGGGTGATTTTTTAGCTATTATCTTTTTGGCAACACTGGTTTAAACAGCTCACGCACGTTTCGTGTTTTGTTTCACTGTCAAACATCTTCAGTTTGGTCTATAATTTAGCCATGAATCGTCTTACAAACGAACAACGCTTGCAAATTATTGAATTTTATTATCAAAATGCGTGCTCTGTTAAGAAAGTTCATCGCGCGCCTCTTCCATTTTATGGTCAGTTTAATCGACCCACTGAAGCGGCTATTCGGGCTATTGTGACTAAATTTCGCACCAAATTTACATTGTTGGACATTAAACCACCAACACGCTTACGTAGAGTGCGAGCTGAAGAAAATATCGCAGCTGTATCGGCCAGTGTTAATGATGACCATCAATTATCGATTCGTCGCCGTTCGCAGCAATTGGGCCTCTGTTACTCAACAACGTGGAAAATTTTGCGGAAGGATTTAGGTGTGAAGCCTTTCAAAATACACCTGGTGCAAGAATTGAAGCCGAACGACCTACCGCAACGTAGAATTTTTTGGTGAATGGGCTCTTGGAAAGTTGGCCGAAGATCCCCTTTTTACCGAAAAATTGTGTTCAGCGTCGAAGCTCATTTTTGGCTCCAATGGGTTGTTAGAATTGTCGATTTTGGAGTGAATATCAGCCCAACATTGCAAGAGCTACCAATGCATCCAAGAAAAAGTCACAGTTTGGTGCGGTTTATGGGCTGGTGGCATCATTGGCTACTTCTTCAAAGATGATGCGAATCGTAACGTAACTTTGAATGGTGAGCGCTACCGTGAGATGATATCCATTTTTTTTTTGCCCAAAATGCAAGAGCTTGACTTGCATGACATGTGGTTTCAACAAGACGGTGCCACATGCCGCACAGCACGCGCAACAATGGACTTATTGAGAGGCGAGTTCGGTGAACATTTTATTTCACGTTCGGGACCGGTCAATTGGCCGCCTAGATCGTGCGATTTAACGCCTTTAGACTATTTTTTGTGGGGCTATGTTAAAGCTCATGTCTATACAGACAAGCCCGCTTCAATTGACGCATTGGAAGACAACATTGAAGCATTTATTCGTGAGATACCGGCCGAAATGTTGGAAAGAGTATGCCTAAATTGGACTAAGCGGATGGACCATTTGAGGCGCAGTCACGGTCAACATTTGCATGAAATAATCTTCAAACATTAAATTATATGGACCGTACTATTGATTCAAATAAAGATTTCATGCTTTTTTTTCTGAATTTTATCATATCAAATCACCCTTTATAAACATGCCCATTAAACGCGAAATGGACAAGATCAAGAAAAACCGGGTATGAGGTGTTGCTACCTGTCGCCTCTAGTTTCAGAATTTATTGGTTAGGTTCTAAGGCTTTTTTGAGTGTCGCACAGTTTTAGACAATGGAACCATGAAGGATTTAATAGCTACTAATTTACAGTAATTCCGAAGCTGGGTCATTTTGGGAATTCCTCAAAATCATAAAACTATTCACATAGATGCCGTCCTTATGGCCATGTCTTGCCCAACCAATAATATAATTATTGGATGCATATTAGACTGGCCCTTAAAAATAGATTTCAAAATACCGGGCGGAAAAAGTTTCGTTTTGGTCCCAATAGATATAAAAAAGTTTGGCAGCGATCGGACTTCATTTAGTGGACGCGCGCTCGCCCTCAAAATCGAAAATTTGAAATGTATGGAAAATGAGGGGGGATGAGTTTCGAATTTAATCTCTAAAAATTAAAAAAAAAATTTTATTAGTTAATTATTTTTATCTCCTTTTAGGGGAATATCATAGCTACATTTTAAATATAAATGTGTCTTATTTTGAGGCGTAAACTTGGCCAGAACTATATCAAAAGGGTGAATTTTTCCAAATTTTTTTTGGTATTTTTTCCGAAGAATTTTTAATATATATGAGATTCTGATTTTTGCTTTTGCCCGGGCGGCAAAACTATCGGTTTGGCCCCAAAAACCAAAAATTTTAAATATACCACCAATATATGGGATGAGATACGGATTAAATCTGTAAAATATCTATATAAACAAAAAAATTGGCCGATTTGATATGATTCTGACCAAGTCTACGCTCGAAATATCCAACAAAAATATGTAAAATGTTGCTATGGTATTCCCCTTAAAGGATTTAAAGAGAAAAACCACTTAAATTTTTTTTTTAATTTTACAGATTTACAGAGATCTCTAATAAGATGGGGGCGTCAAGTTCGACTTCTCTCTGGGAATAAAATATTAGATTTGAATCTTTAGATTTTATTCAAAAGATAGGTAAGTAAGTTTGGGCTCCATGTTTATTAACTGCTATCTTGAAATTCTCCAAAGATTTTGCCCATCGAGTCGAAATGTTTTCGCAATATTTCGTTTTCGTGTTTTATTGCCATCGATAAAGACATGAGATTTATACTTTATTTAGGAGGTTCCATGGATTTCAAGGTCTTCAGACACATCTCTTGCATAGCGAAGAGCGCTGACTGATTATTCCTCTCGCTTTAGAATAATGCCGTCTATAAAGCTCTTATTTTCTGTGCGCACGGTCAAAATCCTCTCCTTACCTATTTTTAAAAGAACTCAACTAGAAATTCATAGAGTTCAAACTTACTCATTTTCAACTACTGAATAGGAATTGGTTTCGGATTGGTAAGCTTACCTGAAAGTAAATAAGAAAATAAAATATGATAATATTAGTTAAATGATGGGTCTAAATTAAGATAATTTAAAAATTTAATAAAATATTTAAGACTTATTAGAGATGAGAGCGGTATCTGATCTTAAGGTTAACATTAAAAGTATAAGGGAACAAGATGCTATCAACTAAGTTTTGAACAAAAAACTGGCCAAACAGACCGCTAACCAAACCTTAGGCTTTCAAAATTCTACAAACTTCCGGACTGTACATTTTGTAAAAATCCTAAGGTTTGCTGACCTTGTTTAGTTACTTGACTGTTACTTGAATTGGATTATTGATAAGTAAACAAATCTACAAAAATTTAACATTTTCCCAATTTTTTTTCTGCTTTAAGTGAAACAAAACATTACCCGCTCCTCGCTGCAGCAGCTGCCATCTTCTGTTGCCTAACAAGCGACACTCACAAACTCACAAGCATTTCAAGTGATTTTTGGGCAAACGCGTGCCAGACTACATTGTCAGCGCACCTCAAGAGGATCTCAAGGTGGGGCGGGGGGACAGCTGGTGACTTTCATCACACCAAATGTGGCGGCAACTGCTGCTGCTTCTGCTGTCTCTCGTGTCACATTTAATTCAATTGCAACAATTGCAGAAAAATTGAGAAGAAGAAAAGTTGCTGGGTGGCTGCTGTCAGACAAAAGCGCAAGCAGCTGGCTTGGAGTGAGCAGGGGGCGTGGCAACAACGGATATGTCACACGAGACAGGATATCAAAGCGTGACAGAAACAGCCGTCAATAATGGTAGGAGTGGATCACAAAAGGGGGCAGATGAAACTTGGAATAAAATGTTTTTTTGGAGATGGATCACCCCCTCCCTGACGCACACTCACTCACGCACTTGAGCAAATTTGAATTGACAACGCATTTCCGCATCGCTGAAGCTCGCTCAGTTCAGGTCGCAATCCCCGATTCTCTACTTTTTTCCTTCTATTTTCTTTGCTAAGGAAATGTCAAGGAAATGCAGAGAAAATACTTTTATAGATGAAATACGTTTCTTAAACTGACAGCTGTAGGAAGAAGCCGTCATACTGTAGCTACATTCCAAAACATTCCACTGCCGGCCACAACTAATAGCCGAGCTATCTAGCTCACTTGCGCTCGCTCTGTCTCTGTCTGGCGTCAATGAATGGCACATAAAATATTTAAAATGCTTCTCGTTTTCACATGCGACATAACATGTTGAATTTTTAATGCGGATTTTTGCAAGGATTTCTTTTTATACTTATTTATTTGGCAAAATATATTTTAAAGCATACTTTTGAGCGTTTGGTCATGAAATATTTATGAAGAGTGGAAGGGGAGAGGTGTAAGAGCAAATTGCTGAAAAACAGTTTAAAAGGCTACAAATCTAGACTTGAGGGAGAGAAGGGGGGACTTTTGGCCTAGACTGTGGACGCAGCACAAAGTCATGTGTAGAAGACAATGGAACGCAGAGGCCACATTTTTTCCTGCCCTTTTGAAATTCTTTTTTCCTTCTTTTTAAGCATTTTTGCCTGTAACATATTTTCACACTTTATCGCTCCTCCTGCCCCCCTCCCCATGCACAGTTGTTTGTGTTTGTTGTTTGCTTGTGCTCTGTCTGTCAAATGAATTATTTGCATAGTTTCGGGCGCATCAGCCTCTAAAAATTGCATCGTTCACTTTTTGCGATGATGATGATGTTTTTTTGGCAGGCTAAGCACGGATTTTCAGTGTCATTCCCCTCCGCCGTGTAAATATTTATTTGATGCCTGAATAAGTTTTAAATATGTGCATGGAATAGATCCGAATAGATCTCCGATGCCAGCGATTTGATTTGGTTTTAGTTTTATTCCTTGTGGGAATGCTAATCGCCTGTGTGTTAGGACGTTTTAGAAGTGTGGTAAGTGCATGGAAAAGCTGCAAAAATTGAGGATTTACAAAACAACTCACCGAGTGTTGAAAGGGCTTACGAACTGGATGGCATAAAAATAGAAAAATGGAAAGTCCAGTCATCCAACGACTAAATTGATACACCGAGAAAAAATTGATATGAAATGGGAGCGCATTCCTATTATCCTTAATGGGTATTCTAATTTTGCCAAAGTTTGAATAGCTATTATAAAAGAGTATCTAATGTTTTTGAACGTAAATTAAAATAAGAGGGGAGAGCTGAGCCATTCGATGAAGTTTATATATAGACGCAGTACTCTTTTGCCGGTTTTTTTATATGGAGCTATGCGAAATAAATTATAAACTTAAAGGTATGTGGAATAGATAAATTATAAAGAGCATAACCCACTTAAGAAAAAAGTTCATTTCCTCACCATTTAAAACTAATATATAAATCGTGATCATTCCTATAACTATGTGCTCATATCATCCATTTGGGTCAACTTACGGAATTATATTGTTAGCGCCATCAAACCCCAGTCAGTTAGTTTGGGGCGATAACTAAACAAAAGGAATGCTGAGCACACCGGGTTATCTTAGGTACGGCAGCTGAGTCATTAGCTTTGCCTCCTCTTCCTCCCTCTGTCCTCTTCTTTCCTCTGTCTTTCCTAACATAATTTATTTAATATATTTATAATATTCGATGGATGAGTATACTTAGTTGGATTTTCATAGGAACTATCGCCGAAAATGTTTATTTAGAAAATTTTTTGTTTTATCGAATAGCCGGGCATAAAAGCTTAAAAAGACGAGGTTTGGTAGCGGTGATAGCCTTAAAGCAAGTTGTGTTGAATATATTTTTCCAAATACCATCACAGCATCACCACAATATTTCTGCACCCCTCCCTCCCATGAAAAAAATTAACATAAATGTTCCGGGGCGAGGTTGAACCCACGTTTCCCGCTTTGCAAGCTCCCACACTACCGCAATGCACACGCCAGGTATAATTATTATGTTAGAAGTAGCCCTTAAATAGTATCGTTTTGAATTGCCGTGTGCTCTGGCACACGTCGAAACAAAAATTCGATGGACCCTAGTTCGATTGTTGCGGGGTAAACGGGACTGAGTAAGATGTGATTTTCATTAAGATCAAAAATAACTTTAGCGTTGAGCATTTTTTACCTTAAAATTTCATCAACATAACCCCTTCGTGTTGGGTAATACCCTGTTCAAAATGGAAATTAAACCAACGCTGAATCCCCCTGTTCTGTTTGTCTAAGTCGACTCAACTTATGCCACAATTTTTGCTCATGTTCAATGTGGTACGTGTTCACTAGATCATTTGCTTCATTTGGGCTCCTCCTCCCTTCTCCTTACTAACACCCGAACTTGTTTCCCTTAATTAGTTTACTTGATCTATTTAATTGTGTTCGCACTGCGAGATCGAGCAAAAACACCGAAGATTGCAAGTGCCCCCTTTTATTTTTTTTTTTTTATTACGTGTGTCTATTAAGATGTTTGGTACTGATCATCTGGTGACAGAGGCCAATGCTAACTATTGTCTTCACATATTTTTTTTTTTTTTATATTTTAGACCATCTCCTAATTTTTGCCCTACTTTTGGAATTTGTAGGGCTGGCTAATACACAAAGCTTGCTCTCCTTCGTTGGCCCAATTTGCATCTTTGACACTGTTCCACCACGGCCGAATGTGCCGTCGTTGTTGTTCCTGCCAGACAACTGGCACCAGTGTTCACGCCGAGCTTGCATTTAAGATGCAGTGTCTTTCACCCTAGCGATTTCCCACCTTAAGGCGGCTGTTGCTCCCTAGCTTCCATTGTCCCCATTCTTTCGCATTCACTCTTGTAGACCATTTTTGCTGGAGCTTCTAAAATCAAAGAAGGGGAAGAGAAAGAGGATACACTGAGAAAAAAATCAATCTAAAATCAAGATTATAATCTTGAATCAAAGAGAAACGGTGTCAGAATTCGACTAAGACCAGATAATCTTAACCCAAGATTATATTCTCAATTTTCTCAATTTTAATCTTAATCCATCAATCTTGGATAAAGATCGTTTATACTCGACTTTAAGATGAAACAATCTCATTTTTAAGTATGAAAAGAAAAAACAAAAAAATTATATTAAGCTGTTATTATTATACACTTGAAAAGTGTATTATAATTTTGCCCAGAAGTTTGCAACGCATAGAAGGAATCATCTCCGACCACATAAAGTATATATATTCTTGATCAGCATGACGAGCTGAGTCGATTTGTCTGTCCGTCTGTCCGTCCGTCCGTCTGTCCGTCTGTCTGTTTCTACGCGAACTAGTCCCTCAGTTTTGGAGCTATCGAGCTGAAACTTTGCACAGAGTCTTCTTTTTACTGCACGCTGCTAATATGTCGGAACCGACCGGATCGGATGACTACTTCTTGTAGCTGCCATACAAATGTTCGGTCGGAAAATGGATTTTAGTGAGAAAAACTGTTTTGTTCTCAATATTACTGCTCTCAAACACGGTCATGGGTAATATGTAATGTTTTTAAGCTGATCTGCGAAGTTTGGTCGAAGTCGCTAACCGTTGAGACAAGCTATTTCAAGTGTATCAAAACTTCGGTACAGACGAAGTTAGCTTTGCCTTTCTCGTTTTTTTTTTTGTGTTGCGTTTGATTTAGTTATTAACAATTTTTTCTTTCTGAAAAACTTATATAACTGTTAATTATTAATCTACCTGTACTGGGACTTGAACTGAGTACCTCGGGGTGATTTACCACACTGCGTCGCCACTCAGCCCTCTCGGCTGTTGAGCCTCATTTTTAGCGCGTCACTAGTCGTAGTATAAGAACTCAGCACGACAATGCCAGCTGAGTTCTTATACTGCAACTGGTTGCGCAAAAAAATTTCCTTCAACAGCCGAGTCGGTAAGGAGGATGCCAAAAGCTTTATTGGAACGAGAAGGTTGTGGTTCGAGTCCCAGGAGAGCCGAGTTGTTTTTTTTTATTTTTTTTTAACAAAATAAATCTATTTATATATATCATAAAGTTTTTTAACTAAAGCTTTACAGAAAACTGTAGGACGGTTGATAAATTGCGAGATGATAAATCTTGTTTTTAAGATTTTTAATCTCATTTCAAGGTTTTTTCAATCTTGTTATTACAAAATTGAAAGATTCTCGAAAAGAGATTTTCAATCTAGATTTTAGATTGAATTTTTTTTCTCAGTGTATTAACTATATGAAGGACCAATCGAATGAAGTTGTTATGTTCCAACCGATTGTTTATTTTAGTCCAAGCTACTTTTTCGTCCTTCATTGCCTAGTAAAATTCGTTATGGTTTTCAAGAAAAAGTTGACAAGCAGTACAAAATGATGGTAAAACATGATGATTATATGACATTTTGCAATTTTGAGTTTAAAGATGTGACTATTTTGACTTGTTACTTGAAAATGTTTTGTAAGCCAAGTCAAGAGCAAAAACTTCCATTAAGACGTCAAAGCAAAATTCCAAATAGTTTACGAGATAGAGAGTTACAAGTCCCAATAATATGCTTAAAACTTCAAAGTGCTATAAAAAGAAATCGGCAGCTAACCAGACCAAACCCAGCGAAGGTTTTTGTACTACCATTATACCCTTTCAGAATTTTTTGTTCTCGACCGTATCAAGTTTTTAGTGTTGCACAGTGTAATAAATGAACCGATACTGAAGATATACATATTTTTCTAAAGGTACATTTTTCCACTCAAACCAGATTTTCCGCGATTGCTCGAAAACGGCCCCGCTAAAAAATAGTTGGACTGCATTTTTGGACTCATCAATGAGATTTACATTTGAAATGACTGCCAAATGGTCGGGATCGGAAATGCTGTAAGCTAGTAATTATACCGGTTACTTGAAAAGTAAGAATGGAGGGAAGCTAACTTCGGCTCTACCGAAGTTTTTATACCCTTGGAGCATAATATGTGCTGCCAGTTTGTTATATGACTTTACAATATATGCATCCGATTTTGATCAAATTCTCCAAAATTGAGTTGAAACAGATAACATTCATATCTGGAAAGTATAAACACGCTACCATTGAAAACAAAAAAGTTTTTCTCACCAGAACTATTTTTTCGACCGATCGTTCCTATGGCAGCTGTATGCTATAGTCATCCGATTTGAATCAAACTTGACAGAATAGTGTGGTAAAATATAATATTGATCTGTACCAATTTTGGGACCGACAGCATTGAAAACAAAGTTTTTCTAATTAAGACTTTTTTCAGACCTATCTTTTGTATGGCAGCTATACTATATAGTCGCCCGATTTTGATAAATCTCAGGGAAATTATGGAAAATCATAAGAATACTTATAAATACGACTGTTGGGAGCGTGCAAAGTCTTAAGACAGTTTTAAAACTGACGGAGGAGATAGCATAGAAACAGACGGACGGACAGACGGACATGGCTATATCAACTCAGCTTGTCATGCTGATCAAGAATATATATACTTTATGTGGTCGGAGATGCTTCCTTCTGTGCGTTACAAACATCCGGACAATTTCAATATACCCTCTACCCCCGTGTTTCTGTCTGAAACTTCCCAGTTCAAACAAATTTTTGCCAGTTAAATCCTTGCTGTGACATAACATTGAAGCCATAATAAAAGCATCTAATGGTAAAATGCAATGGTCAAATATCAAACTCTCCAAAAATTGCCATGCCTTCCCATATAAATAGTGAGCCCCGTCCAAAAATTCATTTTCCTGTACAGAAAGCTGGGCCTTAGTTAAGGGATAAGCTGCTCTTATCCTCATTCAAGTGACGAGGAGCGTATAATAATATATTCATTCATACCACCCGTCACATTTGATTGAAGTCTGAGCCACTGGCTGCTGCAAATCTCAATTGCTGTGGCCTTTATTTGCTTCTCCCAAGTGGAGTTCCTTTTGATTCACACGCTGGCTGGTCCATGACCGTTTACAAAACCCTAATCAAAGCCACCGACTAGCAAGTGCATCATGGCGGCAGCACTTGAAACTTGCCAGGCAGCAGGCAAATAGAAAATCGTAAAAGCTTTGCCACAAAGGACACGGACCTTGCCCCATCGAGGCAGCCACTTGACGCTGTCCAGTGCCAACAACTAAACTATTTTGCGCCAACTTGATTAAAAACATTGGCCCCGGCAATGAACCGGAGTCGAAATATAAAAACACAAAAAAACATAAATAAATGACTTTCATTTAGCCGAAGAGGCAGACGCCCACGGAAACGACAAACTATCCCAGAAAACTTTTCAAATAGACATTTTCCAAAGGCAAACTTTTCGTTTTTTTGAAGCAACATTTTTTTTATCAGCGTTTCCAGACTAAAAACAGTCGGCCGGAAGTTTAGCCTGTGGTAGGGAGAACGGACGGGGGAGGGTGCTGCGGTTAGGCCATTTAGTGGGGGAAGGAGTTGAGAGTGGAGTGCACAATTTATGATGTATGCCGAGAGGTCGGTGCAGAGAGCTAAAAGACCAAAAAACCCCACTGGCTGGCATTTGCGACACCCGCATTTATGTGCGACTATTTGGTTTATTTCCAAATAGAATCCAATCCACGGCATACGGCAACATGGGCGTAGTCAAGGGGGTATGTGTGTGTAAATGGAAGGAAAGTTGTAGCATTCTTCTGATGGATGCAGGATATAGAAAATCGCGGGCGTCACAGCATTCCAACAGGTAAAATACGAATGCTTAAGCAATCGGTTTTCAGCAATGCTTCCCCTTGGTCATATATTTTACCTAAACTCGTTAGATTTTCATTTCCGTTTTTAATCCCTCAAAAGTAAATCCTGCTGTTGCCTCTGGAACACATTTAGACACTTAGTGGTCTTTATGGGTTGGACTTTTGTTGTTGTTGTTTTTGGCTGACCCGTGGCTGGCACCCACAGTCTATGCGTTGCTTTTTCCAACCTTTTTCCTGCATTTCATTCAATTTTGGATTGCTGACTACACTCACACACAGACGCAAACACACACACACACACTTACACACACATGTGTCATTATAGTTTATGTAGTTTGCGGTCACATTTGGCCACGGCAATATGGGTTTGGGCCAAAAGTGACATCCCAGCCTTCGCCTGGACCCCTCCCCATTCTCCAGCTCTTTAAGTTTCACCAAAACTTCCCAATTTGAGTGCTAATTTTAAATGTATATGGATATTTTATTGCTGCCATTAGAGTTATTAGACTTTCAGTTGGTTAAGTGGCTGTGGGAGATAAGCGTCGAGTTGGAGGCTAAAACTTATACAGGGATTTGTGAAGAAGCAGACAGCAGTTCAACGTGCGTTTTATGGTATATCGAAATACAATCAAATGTATCAACTAATTTTGAAAGTGATATAAACAATATGTGGAGCTTCTTTATACTAAATAAAATATTTTTTAATTATATCACAGGAAAGAGATAGAGAGAGAGAGAGAGAGAGGCGCCTTTAAAGCAGTTCCCCAACTATAGACCCTGGGAGCCGATGACACTCGGCAATTCAACTGAGTGTCAGAGAGAGACAGTCACAGTTTCCGTCCTCTCTCTTCTGACTTAACGCATTATTAGGCAAACTTACATCAGTTTAGGATAACTATTAAATGAATCATTTCACGAAATGATACCAAAAATGTGTAAGTTGGATATATTCGACACCATCGGGATTACAAATTGGTTTACTTATAACTAGCCGGTACCCAGTGTGCGTTGCTACGCCCCTTTAAAATTTTAACCCAATACGAAGAAGTGAAGCTTTCAAATCCTCTTCTAGCAAAATTCGCGATTTAAGGATCTTTACCCGTCTTAAATTGCCAACCATCAAATCTTCGCTATAATCTAAACCGCTGGTGCCCAGAATGAGCTTACCAGTGCGGCAAACCAAAAACAAATGCACAAAATATATTTCAAGCAAAAACAACAATACGAAATAGAAAGAGAAAACTGTGTGTGTGATCATGGCCTCGACCCTATTGCATTGAACACCAAGGAGCGAATGAAAATTTGTTTGGTCTCTTCGCACAAGCCTCCAAATGAGTTCGACTCGTGCCGCCGTGTATAGCGAAAAGCCATACGCACAAGCAATTTTGTTCTTGTGTTCGAGGTTGCGAGAGACATCGGAGAAAGATTAGATATGATGTTGTTGTTGCAGTTCTGAACGCGACAACAACAAAACACAGAGTCCGCATATGAATTTGTTTTTGCTTTATGTAGGCTTATGGCGTGCGTGGCACCTATACGCGCAAGCTATTCCTTTGCGCTACACAACAACAAATGCGTGGCTTGCGGAATGGGCATGGGCGCCCCTGATCTAAGCTCATTATAAATTTTTGCAAATTTTGAGAATTCTTAGTACGTGTAATCTGCACATCACATTTACCCGTCTATTTACCCATCTTCATGACAATCTAAACTCATATTAGAATTTTTCCAAATTTCCAGATTTTTTAAAATCTATTGACCGACACCTTCTCTTTGCCCGAGAAATTATTAAATCTTCAAATTATTAAATCTTCATGATAATCTACACTAATTATACAATTTTAATTTTCACAGGGCAATTTACCCGTCTTTATAAATCTAAACTCAAATGAGAATTTTGCAAATTTCGCAATATATTTTGCACTGTTCAATCGAAACTTCTTATTTACCAACGTCAGAGCTTTCGTAAATACATACTCAAATGAAAATTAGGCAATTTCACGGTTTTTGCCCTACGCTTCCTATATATGAGTCTTCAATTGAAGGTTATCAATGTTATCATTGAAGGTTATCAAGGTTATCAGGTAATATACAAATTTTGCAAAATTTCTAAATTTTTTTGACCATTGAATCTACTCTACATCTATTGATACCCTTAAATTAGTTTTGCAAATTACGCGGTTTGTTGGACCATTGCACTGTGGGCCAAAAATCTCATTTTTTTGGCCAAAACTATGCCATTTCTACACCACCTTAGCTGGGAAGCTGAAATTTTCGATGAAATGATCTTAAAAGATTGTACTTGACGCACATAATTTGAAAAGCAACCAAAAATATTATAGGATATTGATAGTCCGAAAAATATTTCACCTATTTCGTTTTTTAATTATAGAAAAAAAACTTGTGATTAGATTTGACCGAATTCTTTCAATTTCCACAGTCGCGAACGCGACAATCGTACGCCTTTAAAATGCAGAAAAATATAGAAAACAAAAAGGAATTTTTGATTTGGTTTCTATTTTTTGGTAGAGTTTTGATAGCAGTATATTTAGTGCAAAGGGAAGGTTCAGTCGATTTGACGATTAAAATATACTTTAAAAAAATCATGGGATTTATCACGCGACAAAAAATGGAAGTCGTTTTCGACTGCATCTAAAAAAATTCATAAATCTGCGAAAGTTAAATAAATATTTTGAAGAAGTTAACTTTTAAAAAAAGGGGAATAATGCAGCTTTTTATTGAGTGCAATCATACGCAATTATTTACATTAGTTTTGTTTTTATAAGCTTTAATATTATGAAGAACGCGACATTTATCACGCGACATTTTAAAAAAAAGCTAACAGTGAAATGGACATTTCTTCGGTATTCAGGCTAATTTTTTTATAGTAAAGAATCAGAAAAGCTGTACTTACATTTTAAGATTTATTTGGATATTTATTTTCAATGTTATGTTAAGAAAAATCATTTTAAAAAAACATTTTTTTCAATCTCGGTGGACCTTCTGTGGAAATGCCCATATATAAGTACCCGATAACCAAAAAAAAATTTATATATCATGATATGTCTAATGGTTTATGAGATATTACCCCAATCAGTTACTGACTTTGACTGCCCACTTAATCGAGGATTTTCAGTCAATCTGACTACCCTCACCAATTTTTCCATCTATCTTACCTGGTCTTTAGATTCTATACTTAAAACTAGGGTTGTCGAAAATATTATCGATATATCGAAATATCGATATTTTTGCCCAAAATTAAGAATATCATTATCGAATATTTTTCGGAGGCGATATATCGGATATCGAATATTTTTTGTTGATATTTTTCGGGGATATTTTTGTTTTAGCCTTCAGTGAAATGCACAATGTTTAAAAGTTGTTTTATTAACTGTAAACTGTGCAAAAAATTGTAAGGACCATGGCAACTCAACAAACATAAAGGTGCATTTAATCGCAAAGCATGGAGATGCTTGGCTGAAATGCAGCTCATTTTTAAAAACAGTAAAGAATAACATGATTGCAGCATGACGACTATCGTCAAACAGTGGCAGTCGCCTATAGTCATGCTGCACACATATTGTTCTCCCTTTTAACACAAGTGTGCGACATCTGAAGATGTAATTTTTGAAGGATCGCTCTTCGCTGATCACAATACTGCCATGATATCTCAACATCCACCAGGACAGGAGAATAAATTATTGGAGCAAATTGGAATTTACCGTTGTTTGCCCTGAACGGGACCCTATTAGTTCTGATTGCAGAGAAAGACGCAGTGGCAGTGCTTTCTAACTGCGCATTGTCATATCTTATTACACGGGAAGCTCCGTATCGGAACGATTGGCATCGGCAATAAAAAGTGTGGTTTCTGACACCAGAAGCAGAATGACCGATGAGCACATAACTCAACGCGTCACCCTTAAATCTTTGTCTAACGATTATTGGTAAAATCAGAAGTTTTTAAATTTCGAAGATTTTTTATGCTTTGTAGTTCGAATGCTCTAGTTTAAAGATGATGAATTAAAAAAGTAAACACTGCTTTCGTTCCATTAATTTCAATTCATGAACAAGTTTTCAGAACTTCTTATGTTATATATGAAATAAAAACGAGAAGGTTACCACCACACTCGTCTTTGCCGAAGTTTTTATACCCTTGCAAATGTTTTAATACATCAGAGTTTAATAAAACCCAAATAAAACCCACTTTTCGACCGCTAGTTCCTATGACAGCTATAAGATATAGTCATCCGATTTTGACCAAAACTTCCAAATCTTTTTAAAAGCGTATAATATTAATAATCGCTGATGTGAGACACGTTAACATTAAAAACAATAAAGTTTTTCTCATTAAAACCCACTTTTCGACCGATAGTTCCTATGACAGCTATAAGATATAGTCATCCGATCCGGTCGGTTCCAACATATTAGCAGTGCAGCAAAAAGAAGACTCTGTGCAAAGTTTCAGCTCGATAGCTTTAAAACTGAGAGACTAGTTTGCGTAGAAACAGACAGACAGACGGACAGACAGACGGACAGACGGACAGACAGACGGACGGACAAAGCTCAATCGACTCAGCTCGTCACCCTGATCAAGAATATATATAGTTTATAGGGTCGGAAATGAATATTTCTATGCGTTGCAAACTTGGGCAAAATTATAATACCCTTTCTGGGGTATAAAAATAGAGGAAAGCTAACTTCGGCTCGACCGAAGTTTATATACCCTTGAGCACGATATATTTTGCCAGTTCTTTATATGGCAGCTATACGATATATTCAGCCGATTTTGATCAAACTCAAAATCTAAAATTTCAGTTCGGGGACAAACACTTTACCATTGAAAACGAAAAAGTTTTTCTCACTAAAACTATTTTTTCGACCGATCATTCCTATGGCAGCTATATGCTATAGTCATCCGATTTGGATCAGACTTGACAGAATTATGTGTTAGCATATCATATTGATCAGTAACGAGTTTGAGAGCGATAGAATTGAAAACAAAAAAGTTTTTCTTACTAAGACTTTTTTTCAAACCTATATTTTGTATGGCAGCTATACTATATAGTTGCCCGATTTGCATAAAACTTGCTGAAATTATGTGAAAGCATAAAAACTTATAAATACGAGGGTTGGTAGCGATAGCACTGAAAAACAAAAAAGTTTTTCTAACTAAAAACTACTTTTTCAACCGATCGTTCCTATGGCAGCTATATGCTATAGTCATCCGATCCGGCCGGTACCGACAAATGTGCACGCTGCACATTATTTGTACAAAAAGACGTGCAAAGTTTTGTTGAGATAGCTTTAAAACTGACGGAGGAGATAGCATAGAAACAGACAGACGGACAGACGGACATGGCTATATCAACTCAGCTCGTCATGCTGATCAAGAATATATATACTTCATATGGTCGGAGATGCTCGCGTTACAAACATCCGACAATTTTAATATACCCTCTCCAAGGGTATAATATTGTTGCCAAAAAAGTACTTTATTTTATAGTCGGCGTTTATAATTTTTTTAACTGCTTGTGACTCTGTAATTATTTCTTCTTTTGTCAGTTTTTTCTATTATTTTTTTTTTTAATACTCCTTTTTTTACATTTGTTTGATTGGCGCCCTTTTTAATATGGAGTCCACAAAAGAGCATTTTCGTCATATTTTACTTTATTATTTCCGTAAAGGAAAAAGCGCAGAGAGAGTTGCTAAAAAGTTACGTGATGTGTATGGTGATAAAGCCTTAAAAGAAAGACAGTGTCAAAATTGGTTTCAAATTCCGTTCTGGAGATTTTTCACTTAAAGATGAGCCACGTTCAGGTCGGCCAAATGAAGTTGATGATGACCAAATCAAAGCATTAATCGAATTGGATCGTCATGTAACTGAGCGAGATTGGTGAAGTTATATAAAAAAGAAAAGCTTGATATTTGGGTAACAAGGTGAATTGAAAGAAATTCATTTAAATATATTTTTACCTTAAACCTGAATTTTTTTATCATCCATTTTTAAAGCGAATCATAACTGAGAGATGAAAATAAAGGGTTTTTTACAATAAGTTAACGTTACGAAAATATAATATGGTGTCCAAGCATGGTGAACCAGCTCAAACCACTTTTAAATATAAATTTTGTGGGATTGGGTGTGGTATATTTGAGCTGTTTAAAGGAAAAAGATAATTCGGATTTATAAAATGGAATTGAATGAATAACGAGAAACCAATTATAATCTAAAGTGTATATATGATACCCAACCACAATTTGATGACCCGGTAAAACCGGGAATTGGTGGGAAGGTTTTATTATAATATAGCCATATAATAAAATTTATTTTAAATAAATGGTAAATTTAATGATGAGTATAAAATCACTTGGTTCAAAGTTTTTGCAGATAAAGGCCAGAAGTTCTATGAGCGTGGAATACAAAATTTGCCGGGAAGATGGCAAAAGGTTATCGAACAAAATGGAAATTATATATTTGATTAAAGTTCATTCTAAGTTTGATTAAAAATGCATTTACTTTCTTTTGAAAAATCCACAATTACTTTTTGGGCAACCCAATAAATATCTTTTGTTAATTTAATAAATTTAATCTATATTTTTTTGCGCAGTCAGATTGTAGTTCTTATTACGCGTCAAGTGACGCCTCAATTACCTCAATAGACCTCTTCATTGTTAAGATCCGGGCTTTTATTGAAAAATATCGAAAATATCGATAATATCGATGTTTTTGACACCAAAATATTTATATCGAAACGATACTTTTTCAATATAGTCAAAAATATCGATATAGATATTTTTGAAATTTTCGACAACCCTACTTAAAACAACAAAATAAAAATAAAAATTTGATTAAAAAAAATAGAGGGAAGCTAACTTCGGCTGTACCGAAGTTTATATACCCTTGGAGCATGATATATGCTGCCAGTTTGATATATAGCTATACGATATATTCATCAAAAAAGTTTTTCTCACTAGAACTACATTTTCGACCGATCGTTCCTATGGCAGCTATATGCTATAGTCATCCGATTTAAATCAAACTTGACAAAATTGTGTGGTAGTATATAATATAGATCTGTCCAAAGTGGGAGCGATAGCATTGAAAACAAAAAAGTTTTTCTAACTAAGACTTTTTTCAGATCTATCTTTTGTATGGCAGCTATACTATATAATTGTCCGATTTTGATAAATCTCGGTGAAATTATGTGAAATCATAGAAAACTTATTAATACGAGGGTTGGGAGCGATAGCATTGAAAACAAAAAAGTTTTCTCACTAAGACTTGGATATCAGTTTGCGACGCCAGAGTAAATTATTTTTATTCCAGGTTTTTTAAATTTTACTTGATCAGCGTGACGAGCTGAGTTGGTATAGCCATGTCCGTCTGTCCGTCTGTCCGTCTGTCCGTCCGTCTGTTTCTATGCTATCTCCTCCGTCAGTTTTAAAGCTATCGTCACCAAACTTTGCACGAAGTCTTTTGGTATAAATACGCTGCACATTTGTCGGAACCGGCCGGATCGGATGACTATAGCATATAGCTGCCATAGGAACGATCGGTTGAAAAAGTAGTTTTAGTTAGAAAAACTTTTTTGTTTTCAATGCTATCGCTACTAAACCCCGTATTTATAAATTTTATATGTTTTCACACAATTTCAGCAAGTTTTATGCAAATCGGGCAACTATATAGTATAGCTGCCATACAAAAAATAGATCTGAGAAAAAGTTTTAGTATGAAAAACTTTTTTGTTTTCAGTGCTATCGCTCCCAAAGTCGTTCCTGATCAATATGATATGCTAACACATAATTCTGTCAATTCTGATTCAAATCGGTTGTCTATAGCATATAGCTTCCATAGGAATGATCGGTCGAAAAAATAGTTTTAGTGAGAAAATTTTTTTTGTTTTCAATGGTAGCGTGTTTGTACGTTTCAGGTGTAAATATTATCTGTCTCAACACAATTTTAGAGAGTTTGATCAAAATCGGATGAATATATCGTATAGCTGCCATATAAAAAACTGGCAGGAATATATCATGCTCCAAGGGTATATAAACTTCGGTCGAGCCGAAGTTAGCTTTCCTCTATTTTTCAGACTTATCTTTTGTATGGCAGCTATACTATATAGTTGTCCGATTTTGATAAATCTCGGTGAAATTATGTGAAATCATAGAAAACTTATAAATACGAGGGTTGGGAGCGATAGCATTGAAAACAAAAAAGTTTTTTTCACTAAAACTACTTTTTCAACCGATCGTTCCTATGGCAGCTATATGCTATAGTCATCCGATTTGGATCAAACTTGGCAGCATTGCATACAATATTGATCATTGAAAACAAAAAAGTTTTTCCTACTAAGACTTTTTTTCAAACCTATATTTTGTATGGCAGCTATACTATATAGTTGTCCGATTTTCATACATCTTGGTCGAGTTATGTGAAAGCATAGAAAACTTATAAATACGAGGTTTGGGAGCGATAGCATTGAAAACAAAAAAGTTTTTTTCACTAAAACTACTTTTTCAACCGATCGTTCCTATGGCAGCTATATGCTATAGTCATCCGATCCGGCCGGTTCCGACAAATGTGCAGCGTATTTGTTCCAAAAGACTTCATGCAAAGTTTGGTTACGATAGCTTTAAAACTGACGGAGAAGATAGCGTAGAAACAGAAAGACAGACGGGCATGGCTATATCAACTCAGCTCGTCGCGCTGATCAAGAATATATATACTTTATGTGGTCGGAGATGCTTCCTATTGTGCGTTACAAACATCCGGACAATTTCAATATACCCTCTCCAAGGGTATAAAAGGTAAAACTGGCTATACAGCTCCTCCAACGGGGCCAAGCCAAGCTTCTCTCAATCTCTTGGCGTGTGTGCTTTAAATTTTTCGCACAAGAGAAAGGGACCTACAGTTTAACGCCGGATCCGAACGGCAGTTTGAGAAATTGCTTTTTCATGGCTAGTTATACTTCACAGCTGGCGCCAATGGCTGGGTGAAGGTGACCGTATGTGTGTAGTTTCTAAAGAAAGAAAAAAACTTTATTATTAGATGTTCAGAGGCGGGATCGAACCCACGACCTCCCGCCCAGCAGTCCAGCACACTAACCACTGGGCCACAGACGGCCACTCTCCGAGGGTATAATATGCGCAAAAGCGCATACCTCCAGCTATGGTACCTTATTCAAAACAAATAATAAGTAATATAGCCAGAAAATTAAGAGAGGTACTTTTGGGCACTCTTAACGCAAATTTGCCAAATGTAAAAAACCCACAAAACTTTTATATTTTTTTCCGTTTTGACTATATATAATTTTGTTATGTTTGCGCAATTTTAAGAAAAATCAACTTGGAACGGCGGGATTCAAAAACTATTTTGTAAAAGGGTTCCAAATTTTGCCATAAAATATCTATATGTATTCAAAATCATTTTCGACAGTCGTTTTTAGTTACGGGACGGGATTGAATTGTTTGGGATTACGTTGGTTGTGTTACGTATGATGGTTCAGATTTGGATATCATTATATAGGGAACCCTTAATGGCTTTAGATGATCGGTACTTAAATTTTAATTTTCAATAACTTTACTCTATTGAATTAAAGTAAAAGATTTACGATTCAAAACTTCATTTTTCATCACAACTTTTTGCTCTACCCAATCGATATCATGGCCTAACTCAAGCGACAGGCCTTTCGCCATTTAGTCTTATCCAACACCTTTTTATTCACACACACACACACCACACGCATACACTCTCACTCCCACTCAATGGGTAGACCAATTTGTTTTTAGGGCTTTGAGTGCTTTCTTTTTTGGGTGCCGCCAACTAGAATTTCTTTGTTCCATTCGCTATTTATGGCCATTCGCACCACGCACTCACTCGCTAAAATGCCCAAGCCCCAGCAATTCGCAACAATTTCACATAAATCAAAATAACTGTCAACGGAAGCGGCGTCCATAGTTTTTCGAAACCCCGGAACGTAATGGAAACAAAAAGAAGAAAAAACGGAAAATTCACAAACCTAGCCAGCGTGGCCAGGAACAGGAAGACCCTGATGTGGCTGTGCTTTGAATCCGGTGTGTTATGGCATATAATGCACACACAGGGACGTGTGTCCTGACCAGGGTTGCCGCCATCAACTGCATTTTGGGTAGCCAATTTTGTGGTCGAGTTGAGGAAATTTAAAAATATAAGCGCTTTCATGGCTATATAAGCCAATTGGCTAATAAAGTCCATAACTTTCGGTTAATGAACCTCTTCGCTTCATCCAGTCAGTCATGAAAATAATGAAAACATCGCGCACATCATTAAGCCATTTGATGAAGTTTTTTTAGTGCACACAAAAAACATCTTTTTGTTCGTTTGTGCCTTTTTGGGTCCCAATCAAAAATTAATGAGTGCCAGGCGCTTAGAAGTGATAAATCACCTTGACAAAGGCCCCTTCTGACCTGCTGGTCAGGCGGTGAAGTGGATGAACTACAGTTCGTAGATGACGACGACGACAACGAGGACGAGGACGAGGACGACGGACAGCACCCTGGAAACGTGCAGAACAAATGAAAACGGCCTCTATAATAATAATAAATGTCGACTTTTGTAATTTGCTTTAATTGCCAGCAAATGTGCCGCAGAAAATGAGCACACCAAATGGAAGGATAAGTTAAATATGGCAAGGGACTGGGGTATTCTAACCTGCGTCTGACTGCCGGCTGTAAATCATAAGTTATGCAGAAAGAAGCTTCTTTTATGTATACACATTTTTCAACTGGTGTCTTAAGTATCAACGTATAACTCATCGAGGCTAGAAATTAATTGCCCAACGCCAAAAAGTATGCAAGGGAATTTCTTTTAATTAACTTGAAAGGGGATACAGTTACTTTTTAAAATTAAAAATCGAGAGAAGCTAACTTCTGCTCGACCGAAGTTTATATACCCTTGGAGCATGATATATGTCTGCCAGTTTGTTATATGGCAGCTATATGATACATTCATCCCATTTTATAATATGTATTAAAAGAATATAACTTTGATATCATAATAGTAAAGCATTGGTACCAAAAAAAAAACATTTTAATATTTTACAAATATATCTTTGGTACTAAAACCATGTCCTACAGATATTTCGAAAATATAATGATTGATTGCAAGGCTGCAAACCGCCTGCAAGCCCCTTAGAACCGGTTCGGTTCAGGTTTCTTGGGTACGTCGAACCGGACCCTGAAGCGAATGATTTTGAACCCGAACCGGACCCCTTGTTCGAAAAAATTAGGTTCGCTTTACAAAATTAAATAGTTTTTCCAACGACACACACAAGGAAATATTGAAAATAGCTATAGATCTTAGTACAAACTATTGCGTTTTGAGCTAAGCTTGGATGACTTGTTATTGCGTAGAAGAGAAGTTTATGAAAACAATAGAGAGCAATAAAAAAATTTGAAATTTGTTACAGATTTCTTTGTACATCGACAAATGTTTTGAAATTTGGGAATGTTTAATAAAACGAGGACCTAAGAAATATTGTTCTTTCTGATCTAAGAGGGCTGCAGGCAATAAGTCCCCAATGAAATAAGTCCCCAAACGATAAAATGAAATAAGACCTTAAATTTGGGGTGTTTTTCGGATGAAATAATACCCCAATTTAAATTATGAAATAAGGCCCCACTGAAATGAAATAAGGCCCCAAAAATAAATGAAAGAAGGCCCCAAATTTGGGGTGTTATTTCTATGAAATAGCACCCCAATTTATGTAAATATTATTAAATTTGGATTTTTAGTAAAAAATAGTGAAAATTTGATAAAAACGAGAGCGTAAGTTAAAGTCGGCTCTAACCGACTTCGATATACCCGTTACTAATGAAAAACATGTTTAACAGTGTTCCCGCGTACCTTAGTGTGACCATCCAAAAAGTATGCAACATTATTTTAGGGTGGTAGCGGGGAGGGCTTGGTTCACTTTTTTGCTTATAACTTGAGAACCGCTCATCCGATCTTTATCATTTCTTTGGCAAATCGATTCATTTTGCTAATTACTAACTATCTCTAGAAGGTACGAATCCTCTATCTTTAAAACTGTAGGAGATATAACTTTTTTCCAAATTGCGGGGGCGGGAGGGGGCGTGGCCAAAATTTGGAACAAACTTGATCTGCGTGCAGATAAAAGAAGCATTTGTCCCATACATGTCAAACCTCTATCTCTTACCATCTCTGAGATCTAGGTGTTCATACAGACGGACGGACGGACGGACGGACGGACGGACGGACGGACGGACGGACAGACGGACAAGGCTAAATCGACTCGGCTGTTGATGCTGATCAAGAATATATATACTTTATATGGTCGGAAATGATTCCTTCTGCCTGTTACATACATTTGCACGACTTTAGTATACCCTTTTTACTCTACGAGTAACGGCGATTTTTATACCCTTGCAAAGGGTATTATAATTTTGGCCAGAAGTTTGCAACGCATATAAATATTCATTTCCGACCCTATAAACTATATATATTCTTGATCAGGGTGACGAGCTGAGTCGATTGAGCTTTGTCCGTCCGTCTGTCCGTCTGTCTGTTTCTACGCGAACTAGTCCCTCAGTTGTGGAGCTATCGAGCTGAAACTTTGCACAGAGTCTTCTTTTTACTGCACGCTGCTAATATGTCGGAACCGACCGGATCGGATGACTACTTCTTGTAGCTGCCATACAAATGTTCGTTCGGAAAATGGATTTTAGTAAGAAAAACTGTTTTGTTCTCAATATTACTGCTCTCAAACACGGTCATGGGTAACATGTAATGTTTTTAAGCTGATCTGCGAAGTTTGGTCGAATTCGCTAACCGTTGAGACAAGCTATTTCAAGTGTATCAAAACTTCGGTACAGACAAAGTTAGCTTTGCCTTTCTCGTTTTAGTTCAAATTAGTCAGCTCAAATTTCCAGTGACTCCAAACAGATCAAACTCCAAACAGATCAAACTCAAAACAGATTAAGCTCCAAACAGATCAAACTCAAATAGATCAAGCCTCAAGCTCCAGTGGTTCTATAGATCGAATCAAGTCAAACATTGAGCCCATCTAAAAAAAAATTTTTTTATTTTCCAAATTTATTTGCTATGCTCCGGTCCTTCCTCGAAGGACGGTGCTTCATTGGCGGGGGACAGCTGAACAACCGCTCAAATATCTGCCGCATTAGAGTGGGTATGACCCAAAGAAGAGTAATTGTACTTGAACCAGAGCGGGCAAACTAACGAAACGAAACGTTTCTGAATCGTTTCGTTTCTTTCTTTGCACAGAGCGAAATACTAACAAAACGCGAAAATGTAACTGTAAAAAAATGTGTTCTGTTCGGTTTGCGTTCGTGAGAGCAAACTAAACGTAGCGAAATGCGCTCATCTTGATTTGCGGACAAAGGGAATCGGAACGATATGCAACGAGCGAATAGTTCGGAAACGTTTTCTGCTCAATTTGTATACACTTTGTTGTTTTTTTCTGTTGCTTACTTCTTTGTTTCTCTCAGCTTTGTTGTTTTCGTTTGCTTTTATTTTATTTCTTTAATTCAAAGCTGAACTAAAAGCCGATCATTCCGCAAACGATTTCTTTAGTATGTTTCGTTCCGAAAACGTTCCAAGGCAGTGCAGCTGTCTGGAGAACAATATTCCAACCGTTTTGTTTGCGCCTTCGGCAAATATAAAGTAGTGGTTTCGTTTTCCCCGACTACAGTAACAGCAACAATACATATGAATAGTTTACTACTTCGCGAACAGCTCGTTAAACGTTTCGTTTTTTTTTTATTTTTTTTATTATTTTTGGTTTGCCCGTTTTTTTTATTTTTTCAATTCTTGCCTGTCATCCATCCATTCAAAATGGTTGAGACGGTGCAGAGTAACATAATCGCATAATGGTCGCTGCCCCGGTATATCCGTAACTCCACCCCTTTACAGAGAGACTTTGGTACGCCCCAGTTTTGCTCAAAAGTATAATTAAAGATGCGTTGTTATTTTTTTAATTTCACCATATCATCCTTCGATTGTGAACCTTTTCTCAGATAAGGTTCCCGGCGAGGAAAAAAGTTTTTCTGAGGCAGCACTGCTTGAAGAGTGGCCAAATTTTAAACGTTCTAAATATTAAACATATACTGATTGGTAGTGCAATTTCATTAATTTTGCTCTCAGTTTCTATCTCAATAATTTTCGAATTAACAACGAAATTGAAGAAAATTAATTTTAAAACAGAAATGAATGACAATTAGGCTCTGAGCTATTTGATCTATTCATTGAACCCTTTGAGCTATTTGAGTTGAACATGATTGATCTAGTTGCTTTGTTGGTGTGAGCTGAATCATTTCAAACAGATCAAACAGCTCATGGCTCATTCATGAGCTATAATTTAATGAATCAATAATTTTGTGAGCTATGAGTAGAAGTTCATAGATAGTTCAAATCAGAAACAAAGTCAAGGGGAACTTTGATTCGATTCATGCAGGGCTCTAATGCCATTCTCGCTTGGTTCAGTGGATTGCGAAAAGTAAAAAGAGAGCCATTTCATTCGAAATTGAGAACACAAAAACAAAACCGAAGCGGAATTGTGTTCGATTTACTTTTCAAAAAGTAGTGGAATTGAGAACATGCCTGAATATTGGTGGACCAACACTCAAATGCTGGACGAACTGAAGTTGATTATACGGATTGAAAGATAAACCAAAAAAAGTTTCGGACATCATTCAGATTACACCTCATCAGATTAGAGCTACAATTGCGGAAATTTAAAAAAAATAAATAAATAAAAATCTTTAACTAAAAAAAGTTTTTATAGTATAGTTTTTATTTGTTATTCAAAAGTTATAAATAAGTTTCTGCAATATTCACCATTTCTTTGAAGTTTTGCGTGGGCATAATGAATTTCTTCACTTGTCTTGTCCTTTTTGAAATGATATAGTGGTCCGATTCATACCAAATCTTGTAAAAAACACTTAAAACAAAGATTGTTATAAAAATTGATAAAGAAATGCCTTCGATTCGGGCAAAACCGGGTATATATCGGACAGACCATTAAAAAAAATTTAATTAAAATTTAAAAAAATAAATAAAAAATTTGCACTAAATCAAAAAATTATTTTTATATTCATTTTGATTTGTGACATATTTTTCTGTAAAACAAAACTCTCCGTTCAGAAATAGCATCATTTTTGCCGAAGTTATTAATAAATCGCCGCTAAATCAGCCGTTTCTCCTACTGTGCAGTGGTGAGATAGATATAAAGAATATTATTAATGTAAAATATATGTATTCCGAACCTTCTGCAACATTTTTAAGGTTTGCAGCCTTGATTGATTGTAAAAAACATTTTGTTGATCTGAAAAAATATCACTTTGGTATATTCGAAATGTAAAAGTGATATGTTTGAACATATCATCTGGCTATACGAAATATCGTCATCGTCATCGGGTATATTCCCCACAAAACGTGTCTAAAAAGGGTTAAGATAGCAATTTTTTGAAACTTTAAGCTAAGCTTTAAATTACTAACCATTTCTGAAAACAGTTTATCTAGTATCACCACCTTGTTGCCTAGTGTAATTCGTATCTGGTTATGCCACTTAAAAGAAACAATTTTAATTTTTGAATTTTAAATAATCATATTGAAGTATTTCATTGCATTGTTTCCCAATCATTAAACGAACCTTTGTCCTTATTTAAATGATTTCCAGAAAAAATATTTGACATGTGCATAAAAAATTTATGCAAAATTCACAGAATAAAAATCAAGTGAATGGGATTTTTGTTTTCTACTCAAAAATTCATTATAAAATATCCATTACTCAGACTAAACACACACACACTTTTATACATTGCGATCCTGAAATGTGCAAGCAAAAACAAACACTAAAAAAACTTTTGAAATAAAAACCTGTCAAAGGGAAAGACAAAAAACACTTGAGAAACTTTGGCCATATTCATATATAGAGCCCAGAACCAAGACCCAAAACAGATTCATTAGATAAAATAATAAGCATGGCACGAGGGGAAGTCAACGTAGCGTATGAGCGATTTTTCTGTTTTGTTGGTTTGCGCTTCTGCTGTTGCAAATGCAGGCAAAAGTTTTTCTATTTTTGCCACTCGAAGAGCAAACTTCAACACTTTGCTTGAAAAGCAAAAAATAAAAAATAAAAAACAGGCGAGAGCAGCAAAAACTTTGCTACTTAAAAGCGCAAAACGCCACGCAATGCTCGAGTGGTGTTAGGTGAGGAGCAGGGGGAGGAGTAGAAGGAGGATGGCGAGCAAAGTAACTGCGAACAAACCAATTAAGTTTATTACTTTTGCGTTTTTCAAGTGCGAGCCAGAGGGGTGTGTGTGTGTGTGTGGGTTTGTGTGTATTTGTAATGGCAGGGCATTTAGCAAGTTGCGTTGAACCGTTCCCTTTCCCCTACTCCTTCCCTCCTGCTGATGTGCCACAAAGTTGTTGCAAAAGTTTGACAAAGTGCTTCAAAACAGGAGCCAGGGGGCAGAGAGCGCCACTCAGCGCTCCTGAAAGTATGCAACAGATTTGTCAAAGAAATTAATAAATACCACGTCATGCTGCGTGTAACGGCTAGAGGACATGGCCCAAGACCATCCACCCCCATCACTTACCTCCCCCCGCAGTTACTCACTGAGCAAATAAACGAGAAAAGCTACACAGAGTAGAGAAGGAATCGGGGCGAATTTAGAATGCTCTTTGTGAATACGTGATCTGTAGATAGAAATCTGCATTGGACAGAAATCCTTTTTAAGGTAAACTAGGAACAATTTTATTTCTACAATTTTAAACCAGGAACGATCTTACACGACCATTCCACATTTATTTTCATTATAAATTGGAATTGGGCTATAATAAGATTGTTCCTTAGAATATTTTCTTTTCCAAATTTTAATGATTATGGTAGAAGTTTGAACACAATTGGCTTTGAAATTTGCGCCAAGGATCTTGAACTGTCTCGAGAATATTTATCTAATTGGAAAAATAGAAGGCCTTCTTCTCGCATACACCCCCCCTCAAATCATCGATTTGCCGAAAGAAGTAAAGCTCGGATGAACGGTTCCAAGTTTTAAGCAAAAGTGAATAAGTTCCCGACGGTACGCACCCTAAAAATCGCACCTTTGGATGTGTGCAATCTAAACTCAACCGGAACCTCGGGACACTGTTAAACGTTTTTATGAGAAACGGGTATTGAAGCGGTTAGAGCCGACTAATACGCTCCGTTTTGTCATCGATTTGTGCTGGTGAACACGGCCAATGATAAACTATTATATATTGAAATCAATCATGCGCATTGTAAAGGATATTGTTATTTCGATCGGTTTGTTTAAAGCTCTCAGACATTTTTGAATTGAATTCTGACCACACTTAACTGTTGGTTTCACCGAACTCTTTTTCTAAAACATTTATTGAGGCGATTTTGCTATGCTATCTTATCCTTAAGTTTTAAAGCTATCTTCGCCAAGCTTTGCACAAAGTCTTTTGGTACAAATACACTGCCAGCCGGATCGTATGGCTGCAATAGGAACGATCGGTCGAAAAAGTTGTTCTAGTGCGATACTTTCCAGTTATGAATATTATCTGCTTCACCACAATTTTGGAGAGTCTGATCCGAATCGGATGAATATATCGCATTGCTGCCATATAACAAACTGGCAGTTTGTTCTTATGCTCCAAGGGCTCCTTTCTTTTTGAATTTTAAGTCAGAAAAATATTTTTATATTTTATTTTTCACCAATTGCGTACCGGAACCTAAGGGCATAATTTTTTGGAACGAAACCGGAACCGTAACGCGGAACCGAAAACCGTTTACCGTTATTATTGGAACCGATAGCATCAGAACGAAACCGAAACATTGGTACCGGTACAGTTTCGTTTTTTACCTTTGCAGAGCGCATCGTAGTTTTAGTCAGACATTTGTAATGTAAAAAAAGCAATCATAAACGACCTTTACACGATGCCAGATTATCTTTCAATTTTTTAGGAGGCATAACATTTAAGCACCCATCTATTGCCTCAACCTACAGGATACCAAAATATTTTCTGGCGGAAGACGTCTTCAACTCTTGCTCCAAATTTGCGGCTGCAGATAATGACTTTCTTCTGAACCGGAAAGTGTGGAACCCAGTTCGCGAAAATTGTGCGTTTTGGGCGATTTTTACCCATTTGGATTCACTGCAAATTGGAAATATCAAAAAATTCGTTCTCTTGCGAAATCGTTTTTTGATTCGTTCTTGATTTTTTAAGAATTTCGCTCTTGGAATCGAGCTAAATTCGTTCTCAATTGGGTTCCTATAGGCAAGGGAAGTGAGGGGAAGCAAACTTGGAAACAGAGAGAGAGAGCGCATGCGCAGTCTGTCGTTGTCAGCTGTGAGCAGTCGATAGTTCGGGTATGATCGGGGTCGGTTGTGTCTCTCTTGAATCAAGAATGTCGGAATCAAAAATTCACTCTTGGATCAAGAATTTTGCTCTTGGATCAAGAATTTTCACTCTTACCGTACTTTTCAGAACGAATGTTCTTGATTCAAGAGTGAAATTCTCTATTTTTATGTGAGAGTAAGTGTAGAATTGGCTATACAGCCCCAAAGACTAATTAGTCAAAACCTAACTAAGCCTAACTAAATAACCTTAATTTCAAAGTTGGTAAACATTTGGACTGATTTTGGTGCTAAGTCTGTACATATCCTTCGAGCACATATGGTAATTATTTCTGAATTCTTAATTTTTTAACATTTAAATTTTTCGACAGGCTTTAAACTGCAGTTTTCCACAATTTTTAATAGCTTTTTCAGAATTTACCATTGTGGGATGCAGAGACATACAGGGGTGCCACACAGAATTCACTTTCGCTCTAAATTCGCCTCGAATTTGATTTCTCCTTGGCACAGAGCCTGTTTTCGAGTGATTTTGCATCGCGCACTTTGAGTCGGCGATTTGCTTAAAAAGCCCATAAAATGCATTTTGATCAAAATAAGGCTTATTGAGTCTTGAAGGGTGTTTAATTTGTGAATAATCTACTTAAAAAATTAAACATTTAACATGTTAAGTTTATTAAATAAGCATTTTACCAAATCGCTAGTAAAAATCAAGCTGGTTAAATCGCTGGGGTGAAATTGGTCATTCGCTTTAACTCACCAAATCGCTAGTATTTCAGTGGTGCCACCTTTTAATATTTGAAGTTCGAAATTAATCGAACTTAGTTTTAAAGTGTATAAAAATAGCGATTTTTGTGTTACAAACAAAGATAAAAAATTAGATTAACTAGCAATAATTTTTGCTGATCTTGCTTACCTGTTCAGTAATTTGTAAATCGATTGCTGCCAATCTGAGTTGAATAAAGTGGCACGCCGACGCAAAAGTAATGATGAGAAGCCGCTCAAATGTTGGTAAATTTTATTATTCTTCCGAAATTGTTTTAATTAAAATGAATTATAGCA
>JAEIFU010001285.1:0-74351 GCA_018904235.1 Lordiphosa stackelbergi
GTGCAGAATTTGGCAGGTGAGTTTTTAGTTTCTTGTGTAAAGTGATGTAATCGCTGTGGCTGTAAATGTGTGTGCTTGTATGTATGTCTTGTTGCGGTATGCAAAATGTGTGATCTACACAATTTTTTTCTTTTTTCTGCGTATGTAGCATGCACATATTACTGTGTGTACATGCTAGCGTTTGTTTTCGCTGTAATGCGCGTTTGATTTTCGGCTTGGGTGTGTATACAAACGTACATACATACATATGCAAAATCCAGTGTCCAAGCGATGCTTTGGCTGCCTTAAGTTCACATATGCATGCATTCACATATTTGGGCTCAACGCATTCGTGCTCACCCCACTAACAACTTGGTACCTTCTTCCTTTATCATTTTTTCCCAGTCTGCATCTGGTTGGCTTATCTCCTCCCCGCTCCGCTGATAGCAAGGCAGGAATTCAGGATTCCAATAACAGTGACAAAGGCATCTATATCCATATGGGTAAGTGGAAGCATCTATATTGATAGTGGACATTATATAAAAGTTGAATCATTTCTCTAGGCTACATGTTGCTGTATCTAACACTCATCCAAGGTCTAGCACTGTGTTGAAAGTCTTCGCCAGAATTGTCAATTAGATCTGCCCAACACTGATTTCAGTGAGTGGCTGTCTGGTGCCACAGATGCACCTGGTATCGCCCCAACGTTGGCTTCTGCCTGTCCTGGCGCAGGATTAGAACAGTGCTGAAAATCTGGCCAATTCGGCTGTTCTGCAGCTGTGCCGCAACAAGCAGGTGAGTTTTAGATGGAATCATATGTTACTGGATGTCTTATGTAGGATGTTTAATTTATAGGTAACACCAAGAGATCAGTGTACAAAAAAACTTGCCCATGGCTTAATGGCATCCAAGTGCTAGTCGACTGTCAGCTGCTGCCACAACAGCATGTGCTCCATCCCACTTTCAGCTACGATCAGATCACCTTAGTGACCCTGGTGCTGGTCTTCTGTCTCTTCGTCTTCGTTTTTGTGTGCGATTGCAGAAGGACCTGACGAAAGCAACGTAGCTGATACGCTACATCTGGACATAGATACGCAGGAAGCGCATCATTACGAACTACATATTATAAAATAACTAGTTCGTGAAATCAATAACATTCAGTGATAACAGAATTTGTTTAATTTGCTGAAGGCAAGAGGTTTTTTAATTGAGGAATGCATGGAAACATGTTATTTAGAATGTTATCCCAAATGGAACAAAACTGGGTTCGAATATCGGGATCAGATCATTCTATACCGAACTAGAATAATATCTCGAATGGAACAAAGTTAAGTGCGGATATCGGGAACAAATCATTCTCTAGTGAACTTGAATGTTATCTCGGATCGGGACTAAGTTACGCCCGAAAAGAGGATCAGTTTAAGTTCGGCCAGGTTAAACCCGGATCAAAGTTTTAAAATATTTCCGTACCTAAAGTATTCCTGTCGGGAATGGTTTAGGCCTTTCCAAGATCAACCCATTTTTAGTACCCTTTCGGCATGAATTGATCCCGGAAATCCCGGAATGGAATGATTTTTTTTTTCAGTGTGGCTGAGGTAAGATCAAGTAATTAAGTTTCCAGTGATTGCTTAATTTTTTCTAGCTTTTTTGTTAAGAGCGATATATACATATGAACTTGAGTTTTATGGAATCATTCCAGTATAGTTTTGGCTGCGATTTTATATAAAGTTTTGATTGCTTAGTGCTAGTCAGATTTATAGTCAGTTTGACTGGAACGTGATCTGACCAGATGGCGTCATCCGCTTGAAGTTTTGCAATGTTCGACTAACAGATTTACATCTTTCGGACTAGATATAGTGTTCGACCATTCGATTCACAAAAATCATAAAGTCACGACCATTTGCGTTGATCACCTCATCCTTAGACGATCTATTTCTGCAGCCAGATGAGAAATGTGCTACGTTCAATTCGTTTAGCTCTTGGTGTTCATTTCCAATGCGGACGTTTAGGTCGCCCATTATTATAGAGCAGCATCCTTGATTACTTCAAATTCTTCTCGCCAGTCTGAACCGCGTTTGTAGAGTGGAAAAATTGAGAACTGCAAGTGGCTTTGATATTTATAATATTTATATCCATTAAATTTTCAAACGAATGTCCAATCCCTTTCTCAATTGGTGATTTTTTCACTCCGCAAATAATACCGCCAACAGGCCTGCCAAATTTGTATATTCTCTTTGCCAGTATCGACTTTAAATGTGTCGACAAGTGATCTTATTTAGCGGTTTTTACACTAAGTATGTGTATTAAGTTTGTGCAAAAGTAAGTAACAGGGAGAAGGAATCATTTCCGACCCTATCTTTATATATTAATCTGTACGCCCGACTGGCAAAACGGCTTATCCTACAAATCTATGCTTTGGCATAGACGTTTAGTTATGCAGGCGCGCACTAAGAAAGAAAATTTTGAAAATTTTTCCGCGAGGTGTCTCTTTTCAGACCCAGAGCCAATGAAAAGTTTGTATGGGCCACTTGGCTGTGGCTCTCAAGCGTCATGTGGACAATGGGAATGCTATTCTTCAAAGAGCACGAGAGAGAGTGAGCGTGAAAGAACCAACTCACACTCATGTAGACAAAGAAGGTTAGGCGCTCTCTGAGAGCACAGTCAGCTGAGTATTTCTGAAATGCACATTCTTTATTTAATATCGCTAGACCAAAAATTCACTATGTGGTCTTGCGGAGGAAGTATGTATTCAGCATCCACTTGACTGGCAGAGCCTAACATATAATTCCCGATGTTTCAAGCGCCCAGAAAATTTGGTTAGGTCCTTTAGGACGGGAAGCTGTCTACAAGATAAAACAACACAATTTCTTAAAATCTTGGACGCGGACAAAGTCGCGGCGTGTTCAGCTAGCAAAGTAAATACGATAAGCTGAAATTGATTATATATTGATAACTCGGTAAATTGCACATTTACCGGATATGGAATATTTTTTGGTGATATTATTTGGGGATATTTTTATACCCGTTACTCGTAGAGTAAAAGGGTATACTAAAGTCGTGCAAATGTATGTAACAGGCAGAAGTAATCATTTCCGACCATTTAAGTATATATATTCTTGATCAGCATCAACAGCCGAGACGATTTAGCCTTGTCCGTCTGTCCGTCCGTCCGTCCGTCCGTCCGTCCGTCCGTCTGTCTGTATGAACACCTAGATCTCAGAGATGGTAAGAGATAGAGGTTTGACATGTATTGGACAAATGCTTCTTTTATCTGCACGCAGATCAAGTTTGTTTCAAATTTTGGCCACGCCCCCTTCCCCCGCAATTTGGAAAAAAAGTTATATCTCCTACAGTTTTGAAGATAGAGGACTCGTACCTTCTAGAGATAGTTAGTAATTAGCAAAATGAATTTTTGCCGAAAGAATGATAAAGATCGGATGAACGGTTCTCAAGTTATAAGCAAAAAAGTGAACCAAGACCTCCCAGCTACCACCCTGAAAAAATGTTGCATACTTTTTGGATGGTCACACTAAAGAACGCGGGAACACTGTTAAACATGTTTTTTCATGAGTAACGGGTATATCGAAGTCGGTTAGAGCCGACTTTAACTTACGCTCTCGTTGTTTTAGCCTTCAGTCACATTGTTGCGAATAACTGTTTCTTGTGCTCTGGACATGTAAGGCACAATGTTTAAAAGTTGTTTTATTAACTGTAAACTGTGCAAATAGTTGTAAGGACCATGACAACTCAACAAACAAAGGCACACTTAATCGCAAGGCATGGAGATGCTTGGCTGAAATGCAGCTCATTTTTAAAAACAGTAAAGAATATTATGATTGTAGCATGACGACTATAGTCAAACAGTGGCAGTCGCCTATAGTCATGCTGCACACATCTTGTTCTCCCTTTAAACACAAGTGTGCGATATCTGAAGACGTACATTTTGAAGGATCGCTCTTCGCTGACCACAATACTGCCATGATATCTCAACAACCACCAGGACAGAAGAAAAAATTATTGGAGTACAATTGGAATTTACCGTTGTTTGCCCTGGAACGGGACCCTTTAAGTTCTGGATTGCAGAGAAAGACGCTTTGCCAGTGCTTTCTGACGTGGCATTGTCATATCTTATTACACCGGGAAGCTCCGTGCCATCGGAACGATTGGCATCGGCTATAAAAAGTGTGGTTTCTGACCCCAGAAGCCGAATGACCGATGAGCACATAACTCAACTCGTCTTCCTAAAATCTTTGTCTAACGATTATTGGTAAAATCAGAAGTTTTAAGTTTCGACGATTTTACTGAATAAGTTTTTTTATGCTTTGTAGTTCGAATGCTCTAGTTTGAAAGATGATGAATTAAATTTAAATTCATGAATAAGTTTTCAGAACTTTTATGTTTCTTATATGAAATAAAAAAAATATCTTTTGGTAATTTAATAAACATACATTAAATCTATTTTCTTCCTACGCAGTCAGATTGTAGTTCTTATTACGCGTCAAATGACGCCTCAATTACCTCAATAGACCTGTTCATTGTCAAGATCCGGGCTTTTATTGAAAAATACCGAAAGTTATCGTATATTTTTACACCAAAATATTTTTATCGAAATGATACTTTTCCAATATCGCCAAAAATATCGATATAGATATTTTTGAAATATTCGATAACCCTAGTTCCAAGGTTTAATGTTTTTTAAAACCGGTCCTGCTAAAAAATGCACATTGACAATTAATAAGAATTTCCACACTTAATCAAATTGCACCTATTAAAAATTGATTTTAGATCAAATCATTAACGGGTAAAAACACACTACATTTATTATTATAGTTGAAATGGCTTTTTCCGACATTGTTTTAATCCTATATAGTTTGCACTTATGAAGGATACTAAAAAACTGTACATCCATCTCTGTCGTACAAAAGTCCATTACCGAACTGATGCTATATGTAAAAAAAGGATATACGGTTAGCCACAGAAATCTCTAGAGATTTTGACGACGGTTGTTTCGTTTTTAATTTCAAAATTAATGTTGGTGCCACAGAACTTCTGAGATTTAATTTTCTAATAAGGAAAATCTATTTTGGAGCACCAGATGTTCCAATTGATGTTTCATCTCTAAAAACAGGACTAAATTCTCTCTCTACAAATTTCCCTTATTTTAGATGTGGGTTAATTAAATGATTAACGGAAATTCTTTTGATTTGTTATAAGTTTTGTAGATGCATTATACCACCAATATAATGCAAAATTTAAAAATTTGTTGGCGCCAAACATGAGGTGTTAGTTTCCATCCCTTAATCCGCTAGCAGTCATGTAGAGGGCTCCACTTCGAATAAAGGCGCTAGTGAGAAAAGAGCTTTGCAAAATCTCCTAACAAAACATAAGAGGTTTGAAACCAATTAAAAGAAATTTCTGTGGCACCTAAGAATTGGAATACGGTTGAAATTTGGTTGGAAGAGGTTTCTGTGGCACCCTCGATAATGGGCATTAAGAACAATGAACACATCGATTTGCTTCCGTTTCGTGATGATGCAATTGCGGCTATAAATTGGCAGAGCTTTTCATTTGTATTATAAGTTGCAATGTTCGTCTGTGTTTCGTCCGAAGCGGTGCACCTTGAACTCGTACAAGACCTGTCAACTGATAGCTTCTTATCTGTCTCTACAGCGAAAACAACACGAACTTCGTGGGAGCCGCGAACGCAGTGGAGCAAGGAGTCGAGTGGATATTCATTCCATAGAGGGCGCCCCATTTCGGAGGACTGTGGGCGGCTGCCGAGAAGGCAGCCAAGAATCGATTGCGTCGAGGAGTTGGCAACTCCAAACTGACACAGGACAAGTTGGTAACTCATCTCGTCGATGTAGAGGCGCTTCTTTGGTCACCTACTAATGGGGCAGCCTGTTCTTTCGCTGACGTACGAATACGCGCTGGGAGGAGCCAACAGCAATAGGAAGCTTCGCGTACTTGATGCGGTCGCGCATGCTGCTTTAACTCAAGCATTTTCGTCAGTTTGCAGCAACGCTCTGAATAGGCCCAGAACGCTCCCAATATCGAGATTGGCAGTCTCGTCCTTATTCACGAGGACAATATGCCGCCTTAAAAATGGACTACGGGGCGCGTGGTGGCAACTCATCTTCTGGAGTGATCAAACGTCCAATTCATAAACAGCCGTTCTACCATAGAGCTTAAACATTTTTATACTTACACATTTGATATTGTACATAAAGTCATGGAATACGTAGATAATAATAAACAAGTAAGAGTGTTGCGGTCGAGCGCCACGACAGCAAAATACCCTGTTCCAAGTAATGTGGTTCCTATAGGTTAAACTCCTTTTATTTTAAAATTTATTTGAATAAATGGGAAGGCGCACTTGTATATCTTCGGTATTTTTGCTCGGATCTTATTGTGGTATACAGAATAGACAGATATTGGGCCTAACTGAATATATATTAAGTCACTAGGTTCAAGCATAAAAATTGTAGCTCTAACAGTTTTTCGCGGTTTGAAGAAGAAGGGGGAGAAATTTACCAAATCTGGAGCAAACTTGATCTGGGAACGGTAAACACCTACGTACATGCAAAAATTTGTGGCACTACGTCTCATAGTCTGTGAGATCCAAGCGATTATACAGAGAGAAAGACAGTTATTCGCTTTTAAAAGATGGAGAGGGAAGAATTTTTAAAAACTGAAACAAACTCGATATGGTTACGGTATACACCTACATACATGCAACAAATGTGTGGATCTGTCTATTACAGTCTCCAAGATCGACGCGTTCATACAGACAGACAGACGGACAGACGGATATGGCTAAATGGTCTCGGCTGTTGATGCTGATCAAGAATATATATTCTTTATGGGATTGGAGGTGCTTCCTTCTGGGTGTTACATACATTTGCACAACTTCATGATACCCTTTTTCCCAGGGTGTAAACTAATTATAACTAAGGTAATTGTCTATAATATGTCCTTCCTCTCCAAAAATTCCGGAATTATTTTTCCTCGATGGACCGCGAATTATGAAGAATTTACGTGCAGAAATAAATTGGCGGTCATCCATGGTTTCTTTTTAAATGAATTTTGAAACTTGCTGTTTTTGCATAAAAATTATGCATGTGCTTTTTTTCAAATGTCAAATAAATAATAAAAAATATTAAATTTGTCAACAAATTTGTTGTGTTGAATTGTTCACGCGAGTATGTTTGTTCAAAGATTGTGATTAATATGGCTTTTGCGGGTTGTGAAACTACAATTTCGAAGTTTTTGTCGATCTCGGAATCCGAAGTCATTGACTTCCTTATAAGTCATAATGTCATATTGAAGGAAATGAACTGTCCAAAAAGTGGTGAACTGTGCAAAATTTCGTCCAAAGGTTCGAGGCCCGTATTTCGTTGCCCTTCCGAAGTGCAAATGGAGAATAAGATGAAGAAAACAAAAAATTCAATGCAATTATGTAGAAAGTGTTCGCAAAAACACTTTTTTTCCGGTACAAAATGTGGTCAAACTATGAGGCGAAACTGAGTTTTTGGAGGCCGAAATGGGGTGGTCCCGTCAATCTATTGTTGACTTGAAAAGTTTTCTGAGTTTCCTGTAAATAACAGCCGATCCGTTATTGGAGGACCTGGAAAGGTAATTGAAATTGACGAGTCCAAAGTTGGCAAACGGAAGTTTAATTGTAGAAGAATAGTGGAAGGCCAATGGGTGTTTCGTGGAATCGAGCGGGAGTCCGGTGAGTTTTTCATAGTGCCAGTCGAAACCCGCGACAAAAGTACGTTGCTCAGCGTTATTAAGGAGCGAATTGCCGATGGCTCCTCTATAATGACGTACTGTTGGAAATCCTACAATTGTCTTGAAGACGAAGGGTATATCCATCAAACTGTCAATCATCCCATAAACTTTGTGGAAAAAGTTTAATTACCCGTGTTCTTTTTGCTATTGGGGTAAGTTGTTCACAAATTTGT
Organism: Lordiphosa stackelbergi; assembly: GCA_018904235.1. Lineage (NCBI taxonomy): Eukaryota > Metazoa > Arthropoda > Insecta > Diptera > Drosophilidae > Lordiphosa > Lordiphosa stackelbergi. Next base: position 7,947 of record JAEIFU010001285.1, read on the forward strand.
AGAAATTAGCGACGCGGGCGAAATTTTTTTTTATAAAAATCGCTCGATTTTTTCAAAATATTAATTTATAGGAGGAGGATGTAAACGCGCATCCAACTTTACCACTAATGCAGGGCTTTCCAAGAAGAGAGCCCTAAAATATGACTGTTTCTCTTTCTAAAACACAGTGATGCATGAATTCGGAAATCACTCGGTGTGAATTGGCGAGTATGTTCGTGCCCCAGGGGCTATGGCTGGGAAACTCTGCTCTAATGGGTGGTGTGAAAAAAGTTCAGAGCCTCATAGAATAGCCCCATAGAAATAGACCAAATACATCGAGTTTTATTTTGATATTGGTCTGTTTTTGAACTTGAAAATGTCATTGCAGTTAAATTCTAGGTGTGAGTGCAAAAACAGCGAATTTCAAAATTCATTTAAAAAGAAACCATGGATGACCGCCAATTAATTTCTGTACGTAAATTCATTATAATTCGCTTTCCATCGAGGAAAAATAATTCCGGAATTTTTGGAGAGGAAGGACATATAATAGACAATTACGATAGCATCTCTTTAAATATCTATTTTTATCTCATCCGCTCTGATCTTTGCGCTTGGAGCTCGTCGTGTAGCGCAAGCGAAAGTAAAACGTTTGCTTAGGCTGCTCCTGTGGTCAGTTATCGTTTTTAGTTTTAGTTGCAAAATTTCTTCCTCATTCTTCGTGAAAGTCCTCACGGAGTGTTTAGAATGGATTTTTAAACTCAGCAGAGGGATTTAGATTAGGAAGTGCTACCAAATGGCTTTTTATTATTACAAATATATTTGAAAATATTCTCAAATTCTCCTTTGTAGCTCCAACAGCGGCGAAGTTTTTAGTTTTGTTGTTATTTCGTCAATAAAATAAAGATCCTCAAACTGAAAACTGGTGTTGAATTTGTAGTTTCTCAGCAATTTTGCCAATGTAACTTTCATTGAAAATAGAGCATATCTCGAGCCTGCAATTTAAAATGTATTAGACTTAAATTTTACATTCAACTTACCTTACATTACCACTTACCTATGCAATTTCGTATGCCCTTGGTGAAGGGTATAAAGGCATATGGATGCTTATCTTGAATATTGAGCGGCAAGAAGTGATCGGGATTGAACGTTTTAGCCTCGGGCCCCCAAATTTTCTCACTGCGATGCATGTGAAAGATATCTATGGCGATTTGCAATCCCTTGGGCATAACAATGCCATTCGATAGTCTGACATCCCCTGAAGTTTGGCGCACGACAATGGAAAAAGGTGGTATCACACGCATGGTCTCATTCAGTATCATATCCAGGTAGACCATTTGCTGTGTTTGAGCATAGCTGACCTCAAAGTCGCCCGTCTGGGGGAACAACGATTTGATCTCTTCAAATGCTTTCTCCTGATACTGAGGGAACATGGCCAACAGCATGAGGGTATAGTACATGGTATTGCCTGTTGTCTCGAAGGCAGCAAATACAACAATATAGCACTCGTCTTCCACATTCTTCCAGCTAAAAATGCCGCGTCTAAGCAGGTCGGTAACCACATTGAGAAATATACGTTTCTCCTTTTTTTGAACCGTAGCATTGGGAGAAGTTTCCTCCATATCCTTCTCACACAGTTTCCTCTCTATGAGCTAGATATCAAAGACTTATGAGCATTGAATACTCTTTTAACTCGGACCTGTCGCACCTTATTCACAAACCCACGTATCGCGGTCTTGGCCCGCCAATATGGTTGCTCCTTGCCCAATAGCTGGCGTACCCATCGGATTTGCAGCCAAGGCGAGAGGCCCATTTCTGTTCCAATCTTCAAAATACTATTAAATGCATAGCAACACAGCCCTCACCACTGTGGACTCACTTTTTATAATGGTCCACCATGCTGTTGCTCATGAAACTCCCCTCATCTCTTACATCAGTTCCCAAGGTAGTTTCTAACCTTAAAGCTTGAGTAAATGTCAAAAATAAAATAATTATTTACTCACGAGTCGCTATGCCCAAAGTGAAACTATGGAATATTGGAATCAAGTCCTGCTCGCCATCATCCACCAAGGTATCCAGTACTTTAAGCAGCATGTTTGTTTCGTGATTAAATATTGACTCAAAACTCAGCAGAACCTTGTGTCCAAAAGCAGGATTGAGCACCTTACGATGAAGACTCCAACAGGGATCTAAACCAAAATTGCACACTCAATCTACAGAATTTCTTAATCAATGTAAAGTGTATCCACCCTTTAAGTTGAGCAGTCCCATGCCTACTGCATCATCGAAAACCCTGTAGATGACAGACTTATTCACACAGTGAGGCGATGTGAGAATGTCTTCAATCAGCTGCGGATCACTAACAAACACAAACGGTATGGGACCCAGCCAGTTGAATACGAAGTGGCCATACTTCTCCAGCATACTACTGATTTTATACAGTATTTCTAAATGGGAACACAAAAACTTATACACTTGACTGGAACCAGTAGTCGCTATCTTATACCTTTCCGTCGAAATAGTATATGAGCCGTTCCCAGCAACGGATATCCCAGCGGACCGGGTATTTTAAGTGCTAACAGATAAAATCGACGACGAGTCCATAGAAAATAAAGCAAAGCCACTATCACTAAAGCACTCCACAATGTCCACGAAAACATGTCTCCCCTGGGTAAGTAACCGAACGCTTCAAAGTGTTTTACTACTGTAATAGCACTGGATGGTGTGAAGCGCGCTTTTATAAGTGATGGATCGATAAATAACGCTGATTACTAAGTTTAAAATGTACGAGCCACTTACCTAGAATACTATTGTGGGAGATATAACTTTTTTCACATTGTGGGGGAGACGGGGGGTATTGCAAAAAAACTTGATCTACCTCCAAGTGTAGAGTCCATATCCCGTTCATGTCAAACCTCAAACTCTAGCCGGTATATACGTTGTCGAAGGTCAGGTACTACGTACTTTAATTTGTGATTATTAAATTTTCTTTTAATTAGAAATACAAATAATTCTAAACTACATAGTTGGGTTCCAATTAAGTTGGTCTGTTTGACTATTATATATGAACGCTTGTTTATATACTTGTATATATATATGACTAGCTTATACCCGCGACTTCGTTCGCATTCGTGAAACTTGAAAAGTGTATTATAATTTTGCCTAGATGTTTGCAACGCATAGAAGAAATCATCTCCGACTACATAAAGTACATATTATTTTTTGATCAGCATAATGAGCTGAGTCTATTGATTGACGAGTGACCGTTTTTCTGTCCGCGAACTAGTCCCTCAGTTTTGAAGCTATCGTGCTGAAATCTTGCACAGAGTCTTCTTTTGCCTGCAGGCTGCTAATTTGTCGAATCCGCTCTGATCGGATGACTGCTTCTTGTAGCAGTCAGAAAATGGATTTTAGTGAGAAAAACTTTTATGTTTTCAATGTCAGCGTTCTAAAACTTGGTCATTATTAAAATTATACGTTTTGGTCACAGTCGCTAAAGCTCCATTTACACGACCTGATCATTAGATGAGTTTTCGTCAATCCAAACTCTCTGATCCAACTATAGCGTTTACACATGTCCAAGAAGCTCAGATGAGCCAGTTAAAAAACAATTGATTCATCGGAATAATCTGGTTCATATGAACATAGTGACGTTGCTTTGTATACGTAAAAGAAGAAGACAAGAAAAACGATACCCTTGCAAATGTTTTAATATATATGATAGTTTAAGAACTCCAGCATTAAAACAAGCAATTTGTTTAAATCAAACCCATTGTCCGACCGATAGTTCCTATGGAAGCTATAAGATATAGTTATTCGATTTTGACCAAAACTTCCAGATCTGTGTGAAAGCATAAAATATTAATAATCGCTGAGTTGAGAAGACCCACTTTTCGACCGATAGTTCCTATGGCAGCTATAAGATATAGTCATCCAATCCGGTCGGATCCGACATATTAGCAGTGTGCAGTAAAAAGAAGACTCTGTGCAAAGTTTCAGCTCGATAGCTTTTAAACTGAGACACTATTTTGCGTAGAAACAAGATAGACAGACGGACGGACAAAGCTCAATCGACTCAGCTCGTCGCCCTGTTCAAGAATATATATAGTTTATCGGGTCGGAAATGAATATTTCTATGCGTTGCAAACGTCTGGGCAAAATTATAATACCCTTTGCAAGGGTATAAAAATGTATAACATGTTCAATTGTCTATGTACTTTATTTGTTAAATTAAAAGGCTGCCGACTGAAAGCCATGCCTAGATATTTACAAATCAAGAAAAACAAATAAATTACAACTACTACTACTACACTTCTGATCAAACCAGGGCTGCAAACCTCCTAACAATCGGGAGGGGTTCACTTCACACTTTCTTCCAGACAGCTGCTATGTGTCTGAGTTAGTTTATGTGACCTATGGCTCTATGAAGAAGATGAGAAACCGGCCCTTAAACAATTTATTCATATATGGAAGTTTGGAGGCTTGATAGTATCATATTCGAGCTTGGATCGTCGGACATTTTAGCAGGCTCCAGGTCAATAAATTATGGAGCAATGACTATTAGAGATAAAATGTACACTGCCTCTCAATCTTGAGTGTTGATTAACGATAGTCCGCATTGAGATTCTTATTGTCCGTAAAGGAAATCACAATTAGAGCGAGACGGGCGTATTTCGTATATTATGCCGTAGGCTAAGCAGGCTTTGCATATCTTCTGGAAGTTGGCAGAGTCCATTACTATGACTGCTTGGGAATTTCAAAGGCAGCTCAAGTGCAAGAACTGACAGCAAGAGACAACGCCAATTTGGCAGAAGTCTTTGTTTATGTGATATTTTTTCTTAGCGCTAGAAGTACAGGACTTAGTTGGATGCAATAATCACAAATTCATAAAGTCACGACCATTTGCGTTGATCACCTCATCCTTAGACAATCTATTTCTGCAGCCAGATGAGAAATGTGCTACGGTCAATTCGTTTAGCTCTTGGTGTTCATTTCCAATGCGGACGTTTAGGTCGCCCATTATTATAGAGCAGCATGTTGATGACTGTGTAAAGAAGTCCTCGATTTCTTCAAATTCTTCTCGCCAGTCTGAACCGCGTTTGTAGGGGGAAAATTGAGAACTGCAAGTGGGTAGCTCTGATATTTATAATATTTATATCCATTTAATTTTCAAACGAATGTACAATCCCTTTCTCAATTGGTGATTTTTTCACTCCGCAAAGAATTCCGCCAGCAGGCCTGCCAAATTTGTATTTTTTCTTTGCCGGGATGCCGCGATATGTCCGAAAAGGCCAAATAAAAGTTTGTATGGGACACTTGCTGTGGGTCTCAAGCGTCATGTGGGCAATAGCAATGCTATTTTGCAAAGAGCACGAGAGAGATTGAGCGTGAAAGAAACCAAGTCACACTCATGTAGAATGCATTAAGCAACAAAGAAGGTTAGGAGCATGGTATAATTAACAAGGTAGAGTCGTCAGAAATTCACCATGCGAGAGAGGTACCAGTTGATATGAACATGTGAGAGCACGTTGACATCCCACGTCCCCTTTGTTACTGAGTGATTTGCACCATTTAACTGGTACCCCAAAAAAGAGGCAGCCTACTTTAATGACTTCACCTGGTATAATTCCACCATGGTTAGGAGCTCTCTGAGAGCACAGTCAGCTCAGTATTTTATGATTTGCCGACGTGCATTTTAAGAGTGTTTTTTTTTTTTTTGCACTGATCGCAATGTTGTTTTTGTTGTTCTTCATTGCTTTTTTTGTTTGTTTTCGCTGAGCGCCTAACCTTCTTTGTTGCATTATAGTCGTAAGCTGCGGAGGGAGGGGAAAGCCAATTTGAATTGAATTATAATTGAAGAGTGCTGATACTGCTCTGAAATGCACATTCTTCATATAATATCGCTAGACCAGAAATTCACGATGTGGTCTTGCGGAGGAAGTATGTATTCAGCATCCACTTGACCGGCAGGGCCTAACATAAAATTCCCGAAGTTTCAAGCGCCCAGAAAATTTGGTTTGGTCCTCTAGGACGGGATGTCGGGGAACTCGAAGCTGTCTAAAAGATAAAACAACACAATTTCTTAAAAGGTAGTAAAGTAAATAAATAATTATATTGAAATAACTTTTTAAACTGTGTTCCAAGGTTTAATGCTTTTAAAAACCGGTCTTGCTAAAAAATGCATATTGACAATTAATAAGAATTTCCACACTTAAGCAAATTGCAGCTATTATAAATTGATTTTAGATCATTTCATACTGATTAACGGGTATAAAAACCAGACTAAATAAAAATCCAATTTATATATAATACTAGCAAAAAGCCCATAGCGCTTCGCTGCGCCTTTAACAGTACAGAACCAATTTCCGAATCAGTTTGAAGTCAATCGTGAGAGTCAATTATTTACCAAATTTGAAAATATTCCTTAAATTTGTTTCCTTTGTAGAGCCCCGAAATCGAATAATACATACATAGGCTTGAAATCAACCTTCCCACCTACACTAGTGGGCATAATTATTTTGACCAAAAATAATTCATAAATTAATCATTATATCTTTCAAACAAAAAATCCTAAAATTTTGAAATTTATATCGGATACTGGTATAAAAGTAGGCTTTCAATAACACATAGCATTTTAGCATTAGAGGTCCTGTGCTAAGAATAAATCCATTTTGAAGTCTTGTCAAAATACTTATGCCAAAACCCCATTTGCACATTTTGATTTATATTTTCTTACCTAAGCAGCCGATTGTGTACTACTACAGGGTTGTCCATATTCGTCGGACCCATCTGGCAACGCCATAACTTTTGACAGAGATGTCAGATCGCTTAATGACATACCGCGTTTGAAGCGTCAGTCCAAGCAGATTTTTACCATGGAACAATACACGCCACGCGAGCGCTCTGAAATAGTTGAAATTTACATTCAACAGAACAAGTCAATTGTGAAAAACTCAACGTGCTTTTAAAAAAATTAAAAAATGTGACCGAAATGTGTGAAATGGGACCGTAAATAAGCAAAATTGCCGTATTTACGCCACTGAAAATCCTCAGGAGATTCAAGAAGTGCCTCTTCATGACGAAAAAGTCACAGTTTGGTGCGGCGTTAGTGCGAAAACGGTCATTGGGCCGTTTTTCTTCCAAAATGAAAATGGCCATGCTGTTACCATCAACCAGGAGCGTTATCGCGACATGATGACCAATTTTGTGATGCCAATTATTCGTCGAAAGCGTATGAGGCAGTTCTGGTTTCAACAAGACGGCGCTCCACCGCACACAAGTCGCATAACAATCGATTTTCTGAAGAAATTGTTTCCGGGCCGTTTGATGTCGAAAAGTGGTGATTTGGACTGGCCACCGCGTTCGCCCGATTTGACGCCGCCTGACTTCTTCTTGTGGGGATATTTGAAGTCAAAGGTTTACGTTAACAAGCCAAGGACCGTAGAAGAGCTCAAGGACAACATTCGTGAAGAAATAGCCGCTATTCCGGCCGAAATGTTGGCGAAATCGATGGAAAATGCATCCAAAAAGGGCACAAAAAAACGCCAGAGGCGGCCATTTGAGAGATATCATATTCAAAATTGTGTTACTTGGAACAAATTAAATGATTAAGATTGCCAACCGCCAAATTTTTATTTTTTTCTTTGATTTTTAAAAAAAAAACATGGGTCCGTCGAATATGGGCAACCCTGTACTTATGTGTTATTGAAAGCCTACTTTTATGAATTATTTTTGGTCAAAATAATTATGCCCACTAGTGTACATTCCACCCACATCCTACCCACTTCCCGCCCACATCCACCCCACTTCCCATCTGCAAACCACCCACATACGATCCATATCCCTCCCACATCCCGGCGTTGTTTCCAACATCAGAAAATGAAAACACAAATGAATTTTCATTTTGACCTTACAAACCCAGTTTCAAGTCAATCGGATGAAAAATAGTTATTTTGCATGTAGAATTTTCCGAGCACTTTCACGGAGCGGATTTTCCGACATTGAAAAATCACATTTTTAATTATTTCGTATTCTGTCCTTACAATCGGAGTTTCAAGACAATCGGATGATAAATAGTTTTTTTCATGCAGAATTTTCCGGCAATTTTCCGACCACCAGGTCAAATTTTCCAACTTCGGAAAATCACACTTCAAACTATTTCGTATTCTATCCTTACAAACCGAATTTCAAGCCAACCGAATGAAAAATAGTTGTTTGCATGCATGCAATCGGGAAACACGCGTACTTTGCACACAAACCAAGTTTCAAGTCAATCGGATTGAAAATAACATTTTTCCCATACAAACTTTTACGACGCTTTTCCGACTTTTCCGGGTGGAATTTTCCAAAACCCCGTCTTAGTACGCACTTTCACCACTAACAGAAACTCCTGTCCAAATTTCAGCCCTCTATCTCTTACCGTTTAGGATGTGCGATGATTGCCAATCAGTGAATCAGTCAGTGAATCAGGACACTCTCTTTTATATTTATAGAGATTTATCATATTTATTATTACAATTAAAATAGTTGGTTTTTTTTCGAAATTGTCTTAATCCTATATAGTTTGCACGTATGAAGGATACTAAAAAACTGTACATGCATCTCTGTAGTACACAAGTCTCTTCACCGAACTGATGATATATGTAAAAAATTATATAATGGGCATTAAAAAACAATGAACACCTCGATTTGCGCTGGCAAAGCTGCCTCCGCTTCCGTTTCATGATGATGCGATTGCAGCTGTAAAATGGCAGATCTTTTCATTTGTAAAACTTTTATTTGTGGAATTTTGAGTTAGTAGACGACAGCGTTTTGCTCTAGGACTCCGATCCCACGGAATCGGTGAGTTTCTCTGAAAGATTTACAGGACAATATAGAGATAAATGTAATTTCTTGATTAAACAACTAGCTAGATGCTCCATGCAATGTACAAAAGTGCGAAAATAATATATGCTTGCATTTATTTACAGCCAATGTTTAAAGCTAACTTATGTTCTATAAAGCATTAGAAGCTATTAAAACAACTTTATTGTGAAACGGGAAGCAAAGCGATTTGGAATACGAGAAAGCTAGGTGTAATAGGCAGAATCAGAGATTAAAACCGTAAACGTTAACCGATAAAAACAATACCAAATCTGCAAACCAAACCAGAACCGCAAACAAAAATTTAAAAATAACCGTAACCGATTCATATACACCAATATTAAGGATAATAGACTTAGTAGGTGGTCTTATATGAGTAAAATGGTAGAACCTTAGGTCAAGAGCACGGACTCCAACAATCGACTGCTTGATTAGGTTCCGTATTTCTAAACCATCTGCGACCAGGATCGGGAACGAAAGGCGCTGACTCGCAATATATATGTTACCAATAACCGTTAGCCGTTACGAAACTTATTATTCACAACCAATTTATAACTGTAAGCGTAAGATAGCCATTAGAGCAGCGGTGGGCAGCAGAAATAACGGAAAGGGTACAAAAACATTCTTATTTTTGTCATTCGCTTTCGATCAACGCGATGCAGAGTGTGTTCGTTGTAATATCAATTGCGTTGTGGAATTAGACAAATAACGGGCCGGGTTGCGCGGGTAAGAAGGCATTAGAGCCCTGCATGAATTGAATCAAAGTTCCCCGGGGACGCTTTGTTTCTGATTCGAACTATCTATTGACTTCTACTCATAGCTTACAAAATGATTGATTCATTGAATTAAAGCTCATGACATGAGCTATGAGCAGCTATATAATCTGTTTGAAATTATTCAGCTCAGATCAGCTCAATATAGCAACTAGATCAATTGAATTTAGGCCCACAGCCTATTTACTTAGATTACACAAATGTGCAGTTAAGCGTAGCATTTATTTTGGGAACATGCAAATGAAGCGAACATGTTACAAGAGCATACATCAAATAACACTAAATAAAATCAATCCCACAAATGGAAATGTACGATCTTTTTCACCACATAATTAATCATGAATTTGAGGCATGTGCGAGAAAATTTACTAAAGACTTTGCCGCACTCCTGCATCAGAAACTCTTCATATCAGAAGATAGGTTCGCAATAACATCCAAATATGAAATGGTCAAAAAAAATAATGTTTTTTAAATGATAACTTTAAAAATGATAATACATTTTTAATTATATTTCTGTGAGTTTTTATGATACCTAAAGTTTGGTAACGGCCAGTTGGTCGACTTCCGTGAATTCGTAGGTCGAACGGATGACGCCTTTCAAGCCTATCTTGTTTGTCCGTAGCTCATTCTTGAGAAGATTTGAATGAGCCCACAGCCAATCTCAACATGATAAGAACTTAAAAATTAGTACTCAGACAAACTAAATCATCCGACAGCCGAATTGACAACTTATTCAGATGAGGGACAGCAGAGTACGGTTCTGTGTTAGCAGTGCAAAATACCACCAAATGTGAAACGGGCACACTGCACTGGCACATCAAGGTAAATCCAATACTCACTCGTTTTCGTATTGGTACGGGGTTTCCCAAGAAGAGAGAATTGAAAATGTGTAGATGCTTTCTAGCAGTGCTGCTTGGCAATACATATACTGCCGCAGAAAAGACTGTCATGTAACGCAAACTGCAACGTACTTTCGGATAAACCGTGAGAAATGACATAGGTAAGCATTCTACTTTAATACTTGTGATATACCGAATGCGTTCGGACCCCAGGGACTATGGCTGGGGAACTTTGTATTGGTACTTTTGTGACTGAGTGTCTTGAGTGCTCGCCTGTCAAAGTGGTTCATTCTGCTTTACCCTACGCCGCATATTAATTTCGTTTTTGAGTGGCATTCGTACGCTCACAGCGCACACACACTAGTAATTCATGGTTAATTAGAACTTTTATTGAAAAGCAACGGCAAACGCCGTTTAATTGTTATTGTTATCTTGGAGAGAGAGAGAGAGACTAATGAGAGAACGACATACACAAAGAACGTTGTTAAAATTGAGTATAAGAAATGAGTCGCACGATTGGCGCCTTCTATGATTTGAACTGCGTACGTGAAGCACAAATATGCCATATATATTTTGCAGTGGTTGAGACACGTGAGTGTGAGAAATAAAAAGAATGAATTCACTTATAGTTGCAGTGCACCCGTGCAGAACTCAATCAATTTTTCTGCTGATACCCATCGTCGGGCCTGACCTTGAGAAGAGACAGATCGGAATTTCACGAAATCATTTCGAACCCCTTTTTTATATGTAGTTGACACCACAGACGATTTAGTTTGTCTAAGTACTCAGCAAAAGAGTGAATGAATGAAGCGATCACATACAGTGGTTCAGATGCAGTAAAAAATTTGGATACATTTGGAATCGATTATATCGTATCTTTTTGTCTAAGTGCAGTCCAAATGTAGAGCCAAATCAACCATTGGATCATCATAAAATATGTGCTTTTCTTATTGAACGCCAGTTCTCTAATTGAATTAACTTCGACTAATTTTATTAGGTTAAATATGTTGGAAAGATTCTTTTTTCTAGCACTTAAGAACAAATTTTTGCTCTCGGATAGCAAGTAGCAAATGAAATGAATTTTCGGAATTCATCGTATTGGTAATATAAACCGGCAAGTTCTCATCTACTGTGTATACAACACCGTTCTGCGGCAGCGACTTCGATACACCGACAGTATACGTGCTTACACTGCTCTCTTTTGCAGCAACAAAATGCTAAATGAGCGCGCTCTCGCATGGCTAAACACACACACCCGCAACGCCAAAATGAGCATGTGTGTTTTGTCGGCTCCTGATATAAGCCAATAGATTTTGCTGAACCGGCGCGACGTTCGTTACGGTTTTAGTCTCTGTATAGGATATATTTTCATTTCAATGGCATTCCCAGCAGGGCAGTGTATCAACCCATCAAGCTTTGATGGCTGGGTTAGTAAATGGAATAGTTATAGCGACGCTTGTTGGCATCACCCAAATTGCAAGTGCCAACGTATGGTTCAGTCAATGGCGAGGATAAATGAGAGCTCTGGCCTAGCAAGACCGAGTGCGAGCAACTGGCCAAGGGCGAGTCAGTGTTAGTAACAAACGAGCTGCTGGGCGAGTCTAAGATGCAAATAGATCGAGCGGTAATACTAGAACTGCGTTGACCGAAGTCGTCGCTGGAAGGGCAAAGTGAGGCAGAGTACGAACCAGTTCCAGTGTCGATATGTCCATTGGTTTGACCAGGCGATTTGACTCCATTCATAGCTGAACTCATGAGCGGCGCACTAGGTTTGCTGACTGAAAAAGAATCATAAGAGCATTCAGATTTCGAACACCACATATGTAACTGCTTGAACTTACCATTTAAGCCAGGGTTTCCATTGGTGGCTATTTCAATATCACAATTGGGCAGTGCGGTAGCTAGAGGCGCCCTAGCACTCGCCCTGTCATCCTTAACACATTTGACAAGGAACAGCAGCGAAGAGCCCACCAAAGGCGGTAGCCCAGCCAATATGAAAGGTACCGTATACGATCCTGTGCTGTCAAAGATCATGCCAGCCACTGGCGGACCAATGGTCAAAGGAATCGAGCTCAAGCCCAGCAAAAATCCGATGGCCTGTGTGGCCCCTGAAGGTCCGCATATCTCGTAGGCAATCGGACCAAGCAGTGATATAAAACAGCCATCAAAGAGTCCCATGAGCAATGCAAAGGAGAGTAGCACCCAATATGAACTAGTCAATGGCAGCAGCAAAGTGACCAGTCCTATGCACACCAGAGACAGTTGCTGCAGATACATGCGATTCACACCTTGAATGTCTGCAATGACGCCAAAAATCAGGCGTCCTATGCCGGAGGTGACGCCTATAAACATGACCGGCAGATTGACATCTTTGCCGGGAAAAACGGTCTTCACAAACTCCATCATGTGCACATAGGGCACAAAGTAGCCAAATAGCGCCAACGGTACACACAAGGCCCAAATCACATAGCGCTTGCGCTTCCAGATCTCCACATTGACTATGGAGCGCAGGAAGAGATTAAATCGCGAACGACCTGGCTTCCTCTTAGGTGGCTCTGGTGGCGGATGCAGTGGCTTGTACACAAACGAGCAAACAATCACGAAGGCGGCCGCCAGGCTCATCATCTGCAAGTAAATATCACGAAGGGTGAAATGTCCAATTCCTTATATTCAAATTCTGCTTACCCTTAAAGTGACCTCTAACCCATAATTGCTCAACAGGCTGCCCAGACAGGGTGGAAGTATCACAGTGAACACACTGGAGCCGGCTGTCACAAAGCCACTGACCTTGCCCAGATACCGCTTGAAGTAATGCCCGAGTATGGCCAAAGTGGGTGTGTAGGCCAGGGCTGCACCCAAGCCAAACATGATGCCATATGTAAAGTAAAGGGCACTGATGTTCTCGGTGCAAAAGGATGAGAGTAGTAATCCACCCGCGGACAGCACACCACCGGCAAAGGTGGTCATACGCAGACCGATCTTGTCGGTCAGACAGCCAGCGACTGTGGAGAACAGGAATGTGGTGCCAATGGCCAGGGAGCCCACCAGCGCTAGAAAAATAAAACATTTCATAAAGCAATCAAAAGACAATTTTCTATTAACAAATCGCCCATCAAGCCTTTGCGGTTAATTGTGTATTGAAGTAGTTTTTCCACTACTCCAGCTCAGTGCCTGGAATTTTTTCCAGCTGAATCGCTCGCAAAACCATCAAAGGGTCTGGAATAACCGCTATTGTAATTCGATTACGTCATGTCAACTCATGCAGCGGGGTGGAGGCTCATTTATGTAACAACATGTTAGCATAACGCTTAACAACGGACGAATTCAGCAGACCTAAGTGATCAATGACTACATTTGCATATTGCCTCCCATACTTTTTCAAACAAAATTGATAACAAACGTACGGTAAGACTGAAAATTCTTGAATACAAGCTGAAATTACTGAATGGAAGCAATAAGTTTTTGCCTTTGGAGGAATAGGCAAGAGAGGACACCCAGCGGTATAATGGGAGGATCAGGTTCGGAAGGATGTTTCCAACCTTGGTGTGCACCTTGGTGCTTTTAGAAAAAAACGACCGGCAGAGTTTTAGATCAATCGGGATAGAATTTATACCGTTTTGTACTTAAAATTTTAAGTATGTTTTGTTTTAGGAGGTACTTAAAGTAAATACGAAACATTCTAGATTAGAAAAACGGCAGGTAGTATTATTTAAATCAGAACAAACGTTCTTTAATCCAGAAAAATCTTTCTTAGTTGAAGTACAAAATTTCATGGATTAATGACAAAATAGACTTTCGATGCATGCTCCAAAAGTGTGCTACGGATAATGCGAATTATTTTAAGTTGAATCTGTTCTTGAAATTCCCTCCTAGTTCTAACACTTTGTTTGTGGAGTGAGGGTAGATTTCTGACCCACAGTATAAACATCTTGGTCTTTGGTTAATTCATTTCCTTTTGATATTATACAGATACCTAGTTTCAAAGACAAATGGGGAAAACAGAGTTTTATAGGCTTAAACCAAGAACATTTTGTACTTATTTATTGAAGCAATATTAGGCTTCAAAAGTGGTTTAGGGTTGACTTTAGAATTTATTAGACTTTGATGAAGAACCTATTTGCACTTATTTTGAGAGTAAATCGGGCGGTACTTAAAACCATAACAAATAATAGTACGAAATGTACTTAAAATATCCCGAGTTGTTAATACAAGTATGCTTGACCACCCCCTCCCACCCATCCACAACCAACGCCGCACAATCATAAAAAAGAGAAAAGAGAGAGAGAGAGAGAGAGAGGAGAGAGAGGAGAGAAACTAAGAGATGAGCGCAGCAGCAGCACTGCATTCAGCTCCTACTCTAGGTACAGAGTATATTATAGTTGGGATTGACAAACTTTCTCACTTGTTTATAAATCGAAAAAAACTTGTAATTGAATTTGACACAATTATGAAATAAGGCCCCAATATCAATTTGATTATGAAATAAGGCCCCACTGAAATGAAATAAGACCCCAAAAATATATGAAAAAGGCCCCAAATTTGGGGTGTTATTTCATATGAAATAATACCCCAATTTCAAAAATGAAATAACACCCCAATTTTTCTAAATATTTTTTAATTTGGATTTTTAGTAAAAAATAGTGAAAATTTGATACAAAAAAATCGCGCGATTTTTTTGTATCAAATTTTATCATAAATAGAATCCTATTTTTTTAAATTAAATAATGAAAATTTGATACATAAAAATCGGCGCGATTTTTCGCCTGCAACGCTAAGATTGAAACATTTTGTATTATAAATTAAATTTAAGTTGTATAACATTTTCTGTTCTTTTACGTAAAACAGTCCAGTCCTGCGTAGTCTAACAATTTTTCTGCACTCCATAATTTAAACTTTCATTTTTATGTCTACTTCGCACAATGCAAATCACTAAACTGATCAACATACTCCAAGTTTATCACTGAACTATTTTAAAACATCACTTTTGCACACCTTTACAAAAATTCTACGCATCAAATACTTTGTCTAAGAATACCTGCAAATAAGAAAATTAAGCGTTATTAAAGTTCTTGAATTTTTTTCATATTTTAGGAAAAACGAGAAAGGCAAAGCTAACTTCGTCTGTACCGAAGTTTTGATACACTTGAAATAGCTTGTCTCAACGGTTAGCGACTTCGACCAAACTTCGCAGATCAGCTTAAAAACATTACATATTACCCATGACCGTGTTTGAGAGCAGTAATATTGAGAACAAAACAGTTTTTCTTACAAAAAACCATTTTCCGAACGAACATTTGTATGGCAGCTACAAGAAGTAGTCATCCGATCCGGTCGGTTCCGACATATTAGCAGCGTGCAGTAAAAAGAAGACTCTGTGCAAAGTTTCAGCTCGATAGCTCCAAAACTGAGGGACTAGTTCGCGTGGAAACAGACAGACGGACAGACGGACGGACGGACAGACGGACGGACAAAGCTTAATCGACTCAGCTCGTCATGCTGATCAAGAATATATATACTTTATGTGGTCGGAGATGATTCCTTCTATGCGTTGCAAACTTCTGGGCAAAATTATAATACACTTTTCAAGTGTATAAGAAATAGTTGTTTATGCAGTACCAACAATTGTTATTCATTTTAATTCATTATTACACTAGCCTGACAATACATTGTGAGTAGGAGTCCAAATTGTAACCTTAAAATCACAATATTTTTGTGGAACCGTTTCTTGGAATTGAGAACATGGCTGATAGATGGTTTTTGTTTGCTTTTTACCGTTTCTGGGAATTTTGTCGCATAATAAATTGACCGAAAGGTCTCAGTTTTTAATTCGCTTTGCAATCAGTTTCACTTTCACATTTTGTTCCACTTTGGTATTTCAAATTGATATACAAATGACAGAATTGGGTTAATTCTTTGTTCAAAGCTGATCTAATTTTGATAATCTGCCACATTTGACTGAAGCCGCTGCTACTGATAATGATGGATGCAAATCGGGTGCAGCTGTCATTAGTGAAAATATGCTACAAAGATCGGTAAGTATCGGACAGAGACAATGGGCAAAAGTCCACAAAAGGCTGGACTTTATTAGATTTTCATCAATATGAATCGGAAGTGTGATAAGCGTGACCCACGAAAACTATCAATACGCATGTCTCTGGCGTGTGTACAATAAACTTAATCTTTCAATTGACGATGTAGTTTTGTGTTTTGGTTTGTGTTTTTTTTTTTTTTGATAAGAATTTTTGCATAGAACTGTGATGTCAATGCCTATTTGAGGAATTTATATACGGACCTTGGTACTCATGCTATACAAACTTATTCAAAATTTATTTACTCAAATGTATAATTTTCTGCTGTCTTGGCAGCAGCACATTATCTTAAAATTAGACTTGACCCACTTTTAATGTGTTTAACAGAAAAAAAGAAAATTCAATGGGGATTTGTATCCCAATTAAAATATAAATACAGCGGCACATGGCCTGTAACTAGAAATTCAACTTCTCTTAGAAGGAATGCAAAAAACAACCTTGACACCAAATTCACAAAACTAAAATTATATTTATATTAGAATGTGTTCGATATTTTTCAAAATATCCAAATCGATAACATCACAAGTCAAAATTTAATAAATAGATATTTGATAGTCCACAAAATATCGATAATACATTTTATCTTAAAGACTAATGCCTTTCAAATTCTTTTTTTTGTTTAATTATTTTTTGTTAATTAGACTACACAGAGGGAAAAAACCGAGCACAAACGTTACCAAAAACAGTGCATTAACTGTTTTTCCCATTTGTAGTACAATGTTTTTACTTCAAGAACATTTTTTGAGTTGATAGTGTTCCATTTTTGAGATCATGATTTGAGTTAATATTGTTACGTTTTCAAGAAAATTTTAAACTCAACTGGGAAAAAATTTGATTGAACTTGGACCAGGTGTGGTTCCTCAAATTTGGGTGGAATAGGGAACGGGGATATACCTCTTTTGATGGGAACTGAAGGGACCACCAATATATTCTATAGGATTCAGAAACATCGCATCAACGACCCATTCCACCTGACTCGTTTCATTTAAGTCTTTTAGAAAAACACAGAAAAATTTTTTCGGACATGACTGAGAATTGAACCTGGTACCTTATGCACTTAACGTATAGGATGACGCGCCAGCACATTCAGCCGTTGTACACTTTTGCAGATTCACATCAAAATTAGAGCCAACTCTTTTATATCTCTCTGTTGCAAACCGGGATTGTTGTTGTTTAAAGCAAATATTATCCGATTGAGAACAACTTTACTAATTCCAGGAACATTTGTTCTCAAGAATTTTCTGAACAGTTTTTTTCCCTCTGTGTACTCATATATATACAAGCACTTTGGAACATCCTAATATAGAAAGATAGACAGAAACACTTTTAACCCTGCTGGACGGCCGCAAGGCATTGCTTCATGACCCGCCTACTCACTGGTTCTATGTTTCACATACAGTCTCCGAAGCTTAGCCACGAAATCACAATTTGCCTCCCAGTTTTTCTTCAAAATCAACAGCAGAGATATCGCCGCCCATCAGCCTGGACAGTTCCGCCCTTTCCTGAAACCTTTTACACTCGAACAAGACGTGCCTGTCGTCCTCCACAGGGCCTTCTTCGCACAGTTAGCTCGCATCATCTGGCTTTTGTTCGGCTTCTAAAACAGCCGTGCCCACTAAGGTCTGAGTTAGGTGAAAGTTCACCTCACCATGTTTTCTGACAGCCATGGCGATAACTTCTTTATGGGCAACGTATGGATTTCCCGGTAAGGTTGATCTTCTGTGACCACTCGCTCAGCTTAGCCATAATGGTGGCTACGAAATCACAATTTGCCTCCCAGTTTTCCTTCAAAAACAGCAGCAGACCAGAGCAGCATCTTCTGACACCGTACGGTATGTAGACGAGATCCTGAGCGCATTTAGACGGTACGCCCCACATACGCCTTTTATGTAACCAGGGAACACCTTGGAACAATGCCAGATTGGCGCCGAATATACAACACTCGCCAAAAGTTGTCTTCTCCCCTGTATTAACCCGCGTGTGATCAGCATGATTGTAGCTAAGGCGCGGCTTGATTTTGCTGCCTTTGTCTCCAACGTACGCCAGATGTTCTCTAAAACATAGCCTTGTGTCCAGCATTACTCCAAGCTCCTCTAACCCAAGCTGATTCCACCTTCGGCTTATTAGCACCGCCTCTGCGCCGTTAGCTTGAGACTCGCCACGCTAAGCCATTAATGGATACGCTCAATGCCAGCATTGCACGCCTCTTCGGTCCTTCGAAGCACTTTGCCTACAGCAACAAGCTCCTTACCGTCCGCAAAGCCTACTAAGTGCACTCCTGGAGGGAAAGATAGGCGGAGGACCCCGAAGCACGGAGCCTTGTAGAATACTTGCAGATACCTAAGGGGTTTTATTTCCTTCTGCCGTAGAAGTTTTTGAAATAAGCATTAGAAGTGAACATTCTATTCTAAAGCTTAAGTAAACTCGTTCACATTCAAAATTCTGAGAAAGCATTAAAATAACTTGTGGGTTGGAATCATTTCGATGGGTTAATACCAACGGAGTAAAATATTAGGACCGAACATGATCCGACTCAATAAAACTGTTTGAAATATCATCAGAGTTGAGACGCAATTAAACAAAATTTGTTAATAAAACTTCGACCGATAGCCCATGTAGATATAGTTTTACCAAAACTTCGAAATCTGTGGCTACAATAAATAATCCAGAGTTTGAGAACGCCACATTAAGACAAACAATTTGTCTAAATAAAACCCACTTTCCGACCTGTAGTTCTATGGAGCTAAAGATATAGCCCGATTTTGACCAAAACTTCGAGATCTGTGTGAAAGCATAAATATTAATAACGCTAGTTGGGAGACGTTAACATTAAAACAAAAGTTTTTCTCACTAAAACCCACTTTCGCCGATAGTTCCTAAGACAGCTAAAGAATAGTCATCCGATCCGGTCGGTTCCACATATTAGCAGGTGCAGTAAAAAGATGACTCTGTGAAAGTTTCAGCCGATAGCTTTAAAACGGAGAGACTGGTTTGCGTAGAAACAGACAGACAGAACACAGCTCAATCGACTCAGCCGTCGCCTGATCAAGAATATAGTTTACAGGGAAGAAAATGAATATTCGCGTTGCAAACTCTGGGCAATTATAATCTCAAGGTATAATGAACAGCCAAATTATGTTAAAAGCAGGGAATCAAAGCGAAACCGTACACGTATACCGAAAAGAACCGATTAAAACTCTGAACCGGAACCGGTACCGGTACTGAAACCGATATTTTTAGTTTTTTGTTAGAACCGAAAAGAACCTAATCGTTGTACCGGTACTTCAGTATTTTCGAGTTGACCGACTTTCTCACTTGGTTAAATTTATTTTCTTATTTTATTTTTATCATCTTATGAATTCAAACTTGTGCACTTTGTTTGGCAAACACACGCTTATAAAAGTACTAATTTGTGTGCACTACAGCGGTCCCCGAACCGGCAAAATGGAAAAAGGAGGTCTCAGCATTCCCTAGCTAGTATTTGTTGTAGAATTAATAATTGTGAAAATCAAAAAATTTTATTTTAATTTTAAATGGGAGCGACAGGGTCTCAAAGTTTTAAATAATATTAATCATACGACACGTTCATCAAATACAAATTTTTACAACGAAGTTATTAGTTCATTTCAATTGCTGTCATGTTTTTGAATTCGGAAGGGGATTTACATTTGTAAATAAATAAAATATTTCCAAATTGAATAGTTTAAAAATAAAATCATCAGACTGTTTATAAATAAAAAAATATATGATAATAGGCACCACTTTTCTTTGGAATAACTTAAATATTGTTACACGTTAAAACTCGATTTTTTATTTTTGTTTTTATTTCCGCTAATATACATGAAAAAGATCAGATAGGGGGTGAGAGGATGACCTTAAAAATTTCATATACATGGGGACCGCTCTAATGTAAACATATTGACATCGTTTAAAATTTTCCGAAGTTTCGTCTCGGTACGTACCGGTACACCGAAATGAAAATGTAGATACCGGTACGGAACCAAACACCGAAGTAAAATAAACCAAAACAGAACTTTTCGCCGAAAGTTTCGGTACGTACCAAAACCGGAACCGGAACTTAAATTCGACCCGGTTTGATTCCCTGGTCAGAAGAAAGATCATCATATTATATCGGAATATCGCATACCGTCTTACAAAAAATCGAAATATCGATAAGATATTGACAACTCTACTACAGAGGCATTTCAATATGCTTTCGTTTCCCAAGAATCATTTGACAAATAAATTGATCTCTGGTTTCGCGTGCAGTGTGGCATGTGGCACCGTCTTGTTGAAACTACATGTCAACCCAGTCCAATTCTAATATTTTAGGCAAAGTCGGTAATAATCGACTGTAACTGTGCGATTTGCGTTATTTTTGAAAAAGTACGGTCCAAACACTGAGCCAAAAAATATAATTTTACGATGGAAAAGGGGATTTTCATTCAACTTTTTTAAGCTGAATGTTGATAAAAAAATTCAATGATTTGCAAGCGCTGTTCGTTTGGCAGCTTATCAATGGTGAAATGGCAAACCCTACTGAGCATTTAAGGCGTTGTCAAATGTTACGAATCACGCGTGAGGTCCATAAATGTACACTGAAGTAATCGTTTTATCTGAACTCTTTTTATTTTGATTGAAAATATCCCAAGACTACCACTGTCCTAAATACCTAGACAGTGTCTGACGTGGGTACCCCACGTACGCCAGCTCGCACTATCGAAATCTTACCCAGGCAACTACAACAATTCAATGTCAATGTCAATATATACTTATGTTTGTAAGTACATTTATGTGCTCCACAGCGAATTAACCGTCTGCTTTGCCGGTCCCATGCAAGCGAGTGAGAACATTCAATAGAATTATTAGATAATAGACACAACGAGAAACTATTTGAAATGTTGCCAAAAATTGTACCTAAGTATGAAAGAAACAAAGCGGAAGTAAAATGTCTACCAATTGTCTGAATTTTGGTATTTAAAATGCAGGATAGATAAAAATAAACAAAATGCTACAGTCGTGTATTTATAGTCCATCTCAAATTCTTACAGATATTCGTGCATGCCCGATTCTGATGCAATCTATGACGCAATAAGCGAATGCTTTTCATCATATTTCATCACAATTGAAAGATTCAGTGAATTGTTGATGATCACTTAAAATGACACCTCACATTAAAATGCTCTCATTTTACGCGGTCAACATTAGGAATCGTTTTTAAAACTTTCAATATTAGTCATTCTCTGTGGTATTTGAAATCCACAAAAAAAAACCTAACGAAAATGCTAAGCTAACTGGAAGCTCTAGACTTTGTTGGTAAACAGAAGGGGTGCCAGCTGAGGTTGAGTGAGAGAAACAATTATAATTATTTACAGCCAAAAAAGACCCGTTTCTACTGAAATTTATTTTTAATGTATCTTGAAATGTTGATCTGAAAAATCGATTACAAAAATTATTTCATGGCTCCGTTTTTGAGATAAAATTTTTTTTCAATTTTTTTCGGTAGGTGCTCTCACATTTTAAGCAAAAATCTCACTTCGTAATTGTCAGATAGAGTCATGCACGATCTGAACCGTTCTTAAAAATTATTGTTTTTGATCGAGGCAGCGAGAACTTGAAAAATGTTGGGGTTATCGTAGCCTCCACAAGCAAACTTATCAAGAATCAAAACGCAAATAAAAATTGTTCATTCCTCTCTTCCAACCACTGCACTATGGGTTTTTTTCGTTTTTTTTTTTGGCATCAACTTCAAATTGAAAGATAGAAAGCTAAGTTTTTACACATAAATTATTCAAATTAAAGTAGAATTTCGATTTTTGTTTATTTTATGATTCGACCACGCCTTCATCCCCTTCCCCGAACATGGTATTTAAAATTATTTTTAAAATTTAAAATAAATATGTTCTTCCATAGATTTGATCTGTTGTGTGCATTTGCACGTACTGAAACAATTGGTCATAAATAAAAAGATCTAAAACAACCAATTTGTGCCAAACTTATTAATAAATTTGGTCCTAAACGGTCAAGAGTCAAGGAAAAGCTTCTCAAATTGATAAATTTGTAACAAATTTTTAATGTTGACAAGTTTTTAACATCTTGTGCCTTAACAACTGTGCCTTAGTTCCAAAGGTTTCCTTTCCATTTTCTCAGACCTTCGCTTGATCTTGCTGCTTTCAAAACAGCAACCATGTCTTTATCTGCTGATTTTGTATTATGAGTTATTATTAACTTCTGAAAGCTCTGTCGCCAACTTTCGTTTTTGCCGGGAGCTAGCTTTCTCATAGTCCACTTTTGGACGACCACCTCTATTTATCGATCCACAATTTACTTCGATGTCAATAATAATCTTTTTATCAAGCCATTCAGAATGCTTATTTTTAAATCTTGGAATTTGTCGCCCGCAAATTGGCCATTTCTTTTCAAAATATTTGACAATGCCGGGTAGCTTTTCATTTACTTGTGTTTCGACGCTTTTACTTAGGTTGTTTTCACCAATTTTCTGCATTATAATGCTGTTTGACAGCGGCCTCTGAGCGTTTGTGGCTGACAAAAATGTTTAGCAGTTCTGCATGTTCAAAAAATATCCCTCTGGAAAAAGACGATTTTTTCGCGAAAAAGCAAATTAAAGCAGACAAATGAAGCTGCATATTATTCTGGACCCTTTAGTTAGTAACTCCACATTTAACAACCTGAGCACTTCGGAGTGCCTTGAGGGTTCTACTCCACGAAACACAGCTAGATTTGCTAAGATTAATCAAAAAAATACACATAAACAAAACACATTTTACAAGAACAAAAACACATAGAATTGACGAATATTTTATTTAACCCTTGTTTTACATCCCTGAACTACAACTTTCCATCATTTAAAGTTGTATTTTTCACTTTATGTGGCCAACGTGAGCAATTAAACTTTAGCAATGTGTTAAGGTGAACTGTACACAAATCTATCATGTGCGTAATCAGCTGACTTTGACAGTATATCGCTCAATCAGTGTGACCTTAAAAAATTTTATCGATTGATTTTTTATTTAACGAGAGTATTATAAACATAAAAATAAAAGTTATTTTAAAAAACAGAGCAACATTTTTTTGGGTTTATGCCAAAAAAAAAGAAAAAAACCCAATGTGCACTGTCAAGTTGATAAAGCAACTTGTCAAGTTATCGGCGCCGAGATGACAAGCTGTCAAGATGACGGCGTGACGGAAACTTTTTTCTACACATACAGTGTGGTCCATCTAGTGTTTGGAATTTCAACTATTCATAATTTTACTTTAAAAACATCAAATGTCATTCGAAAAGCGACTAATAGTTAGTAAAAACTTTGACATTTACGAAATGGGTTGCTATTCGCTTGAAGAAAGTTGCGAAATATTAAATACATATTTCCAAAGTGGTGAGTTCTCGACTAAAACTGTGCGAAATTTGACAAAAAAAAAATAATCAGCAAATATGGAGATGTGAATTGGCCGCCAAGAAGCTGTGATCTGACACCGTTAGACTATTATCTTTGGGGAGCGGTCAATTACAAATGTTATGCAAACAATTCTGAAACAATTGATGAGTTAAAGAACGAGATTCAAGGGACACACGTGACGAAACAATTGGAAATGTTCTGAAAAATTGGCAGGATTCATTTGACCGAAATTGATTTTCACAAATAAATGACACCAACCTTTCCCATAAATGTTCAACCTTTGAAAAATATAGAGCCGTTTTTTTTATAGCAAAATTAAATTCCAATTTTCAAATGGGCCACCCTGTATAAACATACAAAATCATCTTTAGGACCGTTTTTCATTCACATTCAAAGAAAGAGATTAACTTGAAAAAGCAGATCGGGCAAACAAAAACAATATGTTTGAATGCTTACGTTTTCATACAAACAAATTTTCAGTGTAATAACAGATATAAGGAATGATGAGGAAGGTAAAGATTTTAGTTAACTGCGTGGTCTAAATGGAAAGAGAGGTGAAATCTGCGGTAAGCCTGACTGTAATAAGTATTCTCTGTACCTGCCAAATGTGTGGAGGCCTATTCACATGGTACAATTATTCAAGTAATTGTAAAAGTAGTTAAAAAATTTTAGTCTGAAATTGTTTTAGCACTAACTTGAGAATCTGTTTTGTTTGCAACGAAAGCTAACTAAATATTTTACAGCTTTGTTTACCGCACATAAAAACCTGTAATCTATAGTCTACCAACTTTTACGATGATCATATAGTGAATGGTGGTGATATAGGTTAAAAATTCGAAATTCGGTCACATAACAGAATTTTTACTGTTTGATAATGCTTTGTTAATTGATTTTCTCTAGGCTTATAAAACTTTTCAACCAAGAGAATGCTGTTGTATAACCTTATCCGAATTAAAACTCCCATTGGAACTATGTTTACTCTCAAGATATTTTTTAAGATAAAGACAGGGGTAAAAGCTTTTGACCAGACCAGAAAGGCAAATAGTCAGCTTCCCTTTCGAAAGGGAACAGAACCTTCTCGGTAGTCTCCTAAACATTACCATAGCATTGCTCCGTTAAACGAAATTTATTGAACAAAATTGGAATCCGAAAGCGATCATTGATCTTGACCTTTACAATGGAGACTCACATACATACACATTTCTGCCGCTCTCCATACGAGTGTGTAATTGACAAAAGTCTGTCAATTAGATGATATGCTGCACATTGGTAATTGAGCACAAGCTATTCTTAATATGGCACGCAACACCTCAGCTTGGGTATGGATTACGTCAAGTTTTAATCATATTGCGGAACTAATACCAGTCACCCGCTATCTTAGCTCTGGGATCGCTGTCAAGCTGCTGCACTTGTAGGGTTTTGCCAGCCGACCAAGTAACTGGGTCAGTGGCGGGCGCACTTTTGCCACTTGTGCTTAGATGTCTTTGTTTTCAGCTTTTGTCATTTTGCTAACCGGGCATAAGGTGGTCAGCGGCCGCCGTCCGTGCCCCCAATGTGCGATGCAACGGGTCGTATGCGTAATGCGGCTACGAAGACCAACCTTGACAAACAGTTCTCTTTCCAGACATAGACAACTTCATCTGCCTGTTGCTGTCCGTTTTGTTTAGCACGCAAAATTATTCACTGCCAGCGACAATTCCTTTTATTTTCTATTTCATTTCTTTCATCGACTTGACATCGCCAGTTGCCTTGCGATGCCGGCCGGCCGGGTGTTGAATAATGCTTTGTGATCCAATCAATTTAATTCACTTGACGTCGGCAAACTTGGGTTTGTAAAGCGTCATGCTTGGTAGGTATGCGTGTGGCACTACTAAGTTTTATTGAACCCGCCGTTGCGTTGAACGGACGAGATGGTTTTTATTGGGCGACAAATTGCATCCGGTTATGGTTATTCCATTCGGATATCCCAATTTCATAATGTTTACACTCTTTTTAAGATCAAAAATGTTCAATAACATTTTTGACATATTCTTTAGAATTCTCTTGGCATAAGGAGGCAGCTGCTGACTTGTAGTGGGCGAAGACTACTGAAGTTGGAACCGGGAGGTTCTTGAAACCGCTGTATAGTCGACCAGCTGCCATTGTGGTGTTGTGCGTTTCTGTTTAGAGTTATGGGTTAAACATAACTTGAACTCGAGCCAGTTGAAACTTGCTAGTTTGATTATCATAAAAGTCGTTTAAACAGTCACAACATATTTTTCGTCGTGAAAGTAAATTATTCCGAAATCCAAGTCGATTCGAGAACGACTTGATCTAGTAACCACAGCTAAGTATATCGGCTTCCTAACATGTTTTAAGTTTTAGTTCAAATTACCAGGGCTGCAAACCGAACCCGCTCGAACTCGGAATTCTGAAATTTTATCACTGCAAACTGAACCTTAGTCCGAACCGAGAATAAGAAATAATTAAACCAAAACCTGTCCGTAACCAAGATTTAGGTTTGATTCATAGTAAATATAGTGCGAAAGTTTCAAAATCGCCGGAAAAGTGCAATTCCTTCTTATTCAAATTTCTATATAAATTATGTAATCGGCATCCACAATAACCTATGTTTTTAGGACCTCTGTCAAGAAGCTAAACGACAGATATTAATATGGTTACCTTTGATTCACTACAAAATATGACGGAGTAGAAAGTTATCTCCACAATGTTGAAGCTCACTTAAGAGTAAAGAAATTTTTGTGGCCGTCTGTGGCCCAGCGGTTAGTGTGCTGGACTGCTGGGCGGGAGGTCGTGGGTTCGATCCCGCCTCTGAACATAAAATAATAAAAGTTTTTTTCTGTCTTTAGAAAATAGCTTTTACACATCCGGTCACCTTCATCAGCTATTGGCGCCAGCTGTGAAGTAATCTAGCCATGAAAAAGCAAATTCTCAAACTTTGCCGTTCGGATTCGGCGTAAAACTGTAGGTCTCTTTCTCTTGTGCGAAAAATTTAAGGCACACACGCCAAGAGATTGTGAGAAGCTTGGCTTGGCCCCGTTGGAGGAGCTGTATAGCCAATTTTACATTACATTTACAAAGAAATATAATTTCCAGGGCTGCAAACTGCTCGAAAAAAGGAAAGGCCAAGCTTTTGGCTTAAATTTAGAAATAAAAAATAAAGTTTTGTTTGAAAGCAGGGCGCAAACCGGTTCGGAGTGACAGCTCCGGAGTCGTAGCTCGGTTGTTTTTTATCTGAACCGAGCAGAACAAGTTTTTCCGTCCGGACCAATCCCAAAAACGAAAGCACTACACCACCGAAGAGTATACGTATACGACATTAAACAAACACAAGACGCGACGAACCGACCAAACCCGCAACCAAAAAAAATTCCTTTGGCAGCCACTTCGGCATTATTAAATAAAAGTCGGAGGGCGTACATTTTCGAGTCAGTATAAAAGAAATTATACTGGAAGACATACTAATGATTAATTTATACCAAGGTCAAAAATTATAATGATGATATTATCAAGCCACTTCCATTTATAAATAAAAGCTAGCTGTCCCGGAGCGCGTTGCTACGCTTCTTTAATATTTTAAACACAAAACGAAGAAGTGAAGCTTCTTTAAAATTTCCATCAATAAAATCCACGGCTGCAAACCTCGAAAATTTTGCAGAAGGTTCGCGGACCGGTTCTTGGAACTCCTGAACCCAAGGTTTTGGTTCGAACCTCGGTTAAGTTGAACAACAACTTGAACAGAATAGTTTCCGTTTAAAAATACTAATTTGTTCAAATAATATTCTATACTTTAATAATGCTACTTTGGTTTTCAAATTCAATCAACCAATTTTACAACTTTTGATCACTGCTAAGTTTAAGTTAATAATCATGATATCTTCTAGGAGGTGTTTACCTACCTTCACTACCTCTTAGATGACAAAAATCAAACTTAAGTTTTGAAAAGACCCGTTCAACCTGATTCCTGAGTTGCTGGAACAGCAATTATAGTTAAGTCAATTTTATTAAGTCCTGGTTTTTGAACCTTTCCAAAATTTTAAAACATTTGTCGAAGGAATCTATAACATCATTTACAGATTTTATATTTGATATTTGTTCATTATATATTCAATATATAATTAATAATAATAATATAAATTTCTCTTCTTTGCAATCAAAAGTTGATTTATTTAAAAGTGAATTAAGAATCTCTTTAAGAAATAATTTTTGGAGCTTCAGAAGAAGTTAACAAAGTTGAAAAGCACTTTAGCCAATATTGGCACTGAGCTTATAATAAAGGAACGTTTATCGAAAAGTAAAGCCAGAGGAATTAAAATCACTTAGTACAGTAGAAGTAATTGTGAATCCTGAAGTTTTCAATTCAAACGGTTTTAGGTGGAGCTTCTTTAAAGAACTCTTAATACATTTATCTTTAATTGTTAGTAAACGTTCGATCATCTTCGCGTCACACAGTCGAGCAATATTTTTTTTTAATTTTTGTATAAGCAAAAGATTTTATATAGTGTGAGTAAGCAGAAGTATGGGAACTCTGTAGAGTAGTACAGGGTTGCCCATATTCGACGGACCCATCTGGCAACGCCATAACTTTTGACAGAGATGTCAGATCGCTTAATGACATACCGCGTTTGAAGCGTCAGTCCAAGCAGATTTTTACCATGGAACAATACACGCCACGCGAGCGCTCTGAAATAGTTGAAATTTACATTCAACAGAACAAGTCAATTGTGAAAACTCAACGTGCTTTTAAAAAATTCAAAATTAAGCCCATTTCACATTGAATGGGACCGTAAATAAGCAAAATTGCCGTATTTACGCCACTGAAAATCCTGAGGAGATTCAAGAAGTGCCTCTTCATGACGAAAAAGTCACAGTTTGGTGCGGCGTTAGTGCGAAAACGGTCATTGGGCCGTTTTTCTTCCAAAATGAAAATGGCCATGCTGTTACCATCAACCAGGAGCGTTATCGCGACATGATGACCAATTTTGTGATGCCAATTATTCGTCGAAAGCGTATGAGGCAGTTCTGGTTTCAACAAGACGGCGCTCCACCGCACACAAGTCGCATAACAATCGATTTTCTGAAGAAATTGTTTCCGGGCCGTTTGATGTCGAAAAGTGGTGATTTGGACTGGCCACCGCGTTCGCCCGATTTGACGCCGCCTGACTTCTTCTTGTGGGGATATTTGAAGTCAAAGGTTTACGTTAACAAGCCAAGGACCGTAGAAGAGCTCAAGGACAACATTCGTGAAGAAATAGCCGCTATTCCGGCCGAAATGTTGGCGAAATCGATGGAAAATGCTGCAAAAAGGGCACAATACGCCATCAACGCCAGAGGCGGCCATTTGAGAGATATCATATTCAAAAATTGATGTAAACAAATCTACTTGGAACAAATTAAATGATTAAGATTGCCAACCGCCAAATTTTTATTTTTTTCTTTGATTTTTATAAAAAAAACATGGGTCCGTCGAATATGGGCAACCCTGTATACTATGTCAAACTAAAATTCTCTAAAAAAATTCGTTTTACTATTTGCACCATTTTAACGAGTCCCCGAAATCTTTGTGTTGTTGGTCCAATCAAGAAATGCGTTTGATGCAGAGCTCATGCATTCCTCTGCTCTGAGTTGTCATTCAAAGTCTCCGCTCAATCCCATGGGACGGTTACAGCAATTTCTAAATTTCCCTTAGTGTCGTTGGAAGACACTATTGTTGAACCGAACCTAATTTTTTGAAAAAGCGGTCCGGTCCGGGTTCAGGTTCGAGGTGTCAAAAACATTAGGGGATCGGTTCAGGACCAGTTTGCAGCCTTGATAAAATCTTCAAACTCAGCTTAAAATTAAGCAAATGTTGTGATTTTGTTATTTTGTGGACCTTTCAATCTTCACCATTTAACTATTTGTTTGGACCGTTCGATCTACACCTTCGAGTTACCGGAATATTTACCCATTTTGTTTTTGCAAATATTACGATTTTTTGAATTGACTGACCTTTGTTTTATTTGCCCGTCTACGATTGCATCCATTAAATCTTCTTAATTATATAAACTCATATTTTTTAATAGCTATTCTGCTATTCGGGGCAAGGACGAATCCAACAAATCATAGATCATTAAAATCATTCCAGTCGTTCTTGAGTTATAAATGGCATAACTAACTCGATTTTGTTTTATGAATATATATGTTTAAGTTTGTTTCAATTAACGCTCATGTTTTCTGAATAGCGAAAAACAAAATTATTGTTGAACCCCGGTTCGAACCCAATCCGAGGTTCAGCGACCTTCTGAACCAGCTCCGTGAACCTGAACCCAAAAAGTTTCGTGGGTTCGAATCCCGGAGTGAACCCCTGCTGATTTTTAGGAGGCTTGCAGCCCTGGTTAAAAGTATTCAGATTATATATTAAAATAGAATTATGTTTTCAGTTATAAGTGATATTTCTGAAAGTGATTTGTTTTTGATTTGCTATCGAGTTGATTTCGTGAAACAGCTGTTCGCAGATGATCCATACAAAATATGCAGTGTGCCCAGAAAACGTAAGAAAATTAAGGCCATATTAATTGATTTCGTTTTAGTATGACCGTTCAAAATTCAAGGGCCTAAAGTGAACGGAGTCATAAGTGCTCGAGTTCTTGGAGCTTGTGCTTGGCGTAGCCAAATATGTTCAGAATTACATATCTGCACCGTTCTCCTAGAAAGTTGGAACTTATAAATTCTTCCACAGTTTTTTATCTTGCGTCTTTCTCTTTGGATCTGCCAAATTAATAAACATTTCATTTTTAATAAACTCAAAAGGGTCTAGCCCGATAAGGGAAGGGGTGCGGCCTAGATTACTTCATAACAAACTGATCAGGCCCAATGTTGGGTTATTTTTATGCCATGTCCTTAAGATATCGTTAAAAATCTTTTTCTTATAAGCTTTTTTAAAAATTGCAATATATCGGGAACCAGAGTAGCTAGAGACGTGAAATAAATTACCTTATCGGGCTAGACCGTTTGCTTTGATACACAGAGAAAAAAAATTCAATACAAAAAAAATTTTTACACCTTTCGACCGGATTTTCAACCCATTTGCTTTTTCTGCACGCCGCGTCTAGTTTTCTTATTTCTACACGGCGCGTGTAGCTTTTCTGCACGCTTCGTGTGGCTTTCTGAATTCTACACGCCGCGTGTAGCTTTTGTGCACACCGCGTTTAGTTTCTTCATTTCAACATGCGGCGTGCAAAAAAGCTGGTTCTCAAAAACCACAAATTAAACAAACTTAAATTTTTTTTACTTATTCTGGTAGATTTGAACTCCCGGCCCCTCGGATTTCAATATCTAAACGTTTATGTAGAAAACCTAAACATTCGTGTGGTATTCAGATTGCTGCACGAAAAATGTAAAAATTTTTAGGGAAATAATCTGATTTTGTAATGTCGTGTAGACTTTGCCTTTGCCCACGCAACATTTAACTTTTCTACATAAGCGTTCAGATTTTTAATTTCTACACGCCGCGTGTAGCTTTTCTGCACGCCGCGTGTTGCTATTTGAATTCTACACGTAGCGTATGCAATTTAGCAGGGCGAAATACGTTTCGTTTAGAATTGACGTTTCTACACGCGCCGTGTAGCCCATTCTGTTTCTCTGTGTAACATAACAAGATCTTTAAGACTGTGTCATTTCATAAAGCCGGACGGATATTGCTATATAAACTCAGCTCGGTATGCTGATCAAGAATATATATACTTTATGGTGGACAAATAGATTATCATCTCTTATGTAATATGAAAATGATATCAGTGTGAAGGCAGCCAAACAAAATTTGATTTTTATCGAACTGAGTAACTAGCCTAAAGTAAAGGGAATATTAAAGCCGGGGCATGCGTACAAATCCTTAGTAAAATTCACAAAGTCACATAGCAGTTTTCCTAGAATCGTGGCTCGCTTGAATCAAAACAACTGTCCAATTTCCCATGTAATCTAATTTGCTCTTTGCATTATTCCAATCAGCGCCAGAAATTTATCATAAATTCAGAAATAATTTGCCGCTGGCCGCCAGCCGTTGACTGAAGGGATTAGGCACACAAATTGCTTCACACCCACGACTACTCACCCGCTTTGCCAGAGGCGTCTGTGTCTCCCGCTGCCGTTAGTCGACTCGCCAGCAGCGTATGCATCACTCCATACGTATTGATGAAACCAAAGATGACTCCGTTGCACAGGAAGGCGCTAACCATGACCAACCAAGCGCGTATCCCTCCATCAGGTGGCTCCTTGCCGTGTATGTCTCGACAGCAGGGTGCCTCGATGTGTGTTCCATTCGTCTGATTTTTAGCGGATACTTTGCCATTTGTGTGGACCGCATGGCCATTGCTGGTCGTTGTTGTTGTGTGTCCATTGACCTTTAAAATGCGTACATTCGGCTGGCTCTGTGCATCATTCAGTGGCTCATGCTCGGCCATGGCTTAGCTGCAATTGTAAATTGATCAAACACGAGTGCGATTAAGAGATGCGGAATGGAGTAATGCTGATGCTTACGAAATCAGGTAGTCAAATATTTAATCTATGCTTATCTATATTATATTTGCCTCGTTTTGTAAATGAACTGGCAAATTATACTTCCTGGTAGAAATTTTGGGATTTCGGGCAATTCTGTGTTGGGCAAGAAACAAAGTCAAAATGAAAAAGGTAAGAAAGTTTGCCAAGCCCGACTGTAAGATATCCCGTACCTGACCAAGTCACTCTTCGTTGCTTATATTTTGGTTACGTCTTATCTGATCTTTAACAAGGTTAATGGATTAATAAATAATGCTAATGACATTATTTTTTTAAAAGCGGGACAGAGCTGGAAATAAGAGTTATTCTTAAACAGCAGAAATTGCTAATAAAATTGATGTACTGCTCATTATACCCTTTGCTCCTTGGTAGAGGGTATAATGAATGGATTTGTTGAAGCCGCAGGTAAAAATGAAGCTTATTCTTTGCTCAGTCGACAGTGTTTGAAGTCAAAGAATTTATTTAAGCTAAGGTCTCCGAATCGCCTTCGAACGAAGCCGCTTTTAAACTGGTTGAACATCTTAATTATTTTAGACTTATAAAGGGTGATCCCTAAAGTTTTTTTAGATTACAAATAAAACAGCAAAAATGGAATTGGATGGTGGAATCTTTATTATGGTCTGAAAGTACTATCTCTGACATTTACTTTTTAAAAATAATTTCATTCAATGTTGACAGCGACTACGCCGTAAATGGTTCATTTGGCTAGTCAAATTTTCTATCACTTTTTCCAGCTACGGGTATCTCGCGAATTACCCGAGTACTGTTGGCTTCAAAGTCTATATTCTAAGCTAACTTATGGACAAAGACTTTTGACTTCTCGTTACCGCATAGGAAAAAGTCCAGTGGTGTGATATCACATGATCTAGCCAGTTGACTCACCGAAATAATTTCAAAATAAAGCCATCTTGCTGAAACCAAATGTCGCCTACATCAAGGTCTTCAATTTGAGGTAACAAAAAGTCATTTATCAAGGTGCGGTAGCGCTGGCAGTTGACGGTTTTGTTTTGTCCGGCCCCATAAAGCACACCAAACAGTGCATTTTTGTGGATGTAACGGTAGTTCGAGAGTCTCTTCGGCTTGCTCATCAGCCCAATGACAATTTTATTTGTTGACGTATCCATTTAGACAGATTTGTGTCAAAATAGCGGATCTTCATTAAGCTGTTGCAGAGCCCATTGACTGAAGTTTAAGCCCAAACTCAAGCCTAGCTGCTTCAATTCTTGAACGAGTTGGGCTTTGTTAGACTTTAAATCAAAATCCTTGTGTAAAATTTGCCAAGTTGTCGAATACGATAAGCCCAAGTGTTGAGATCGGCGCCGAATCGATTGGTCATATTCTCCGAACTACGTGCTTTATGTGCTCTATTTGGTCGCGTATTATCCAATAACGTACTCTGAGACTCAATTCTGTCGATGGTTTTTGCGAATAGTGGTCTCGGAAGGTCGATGATGCACACCCAAAGTGCACAAACGCAGACTTTCGTTATACAGGTGAATAATTTGGAGACGTTGTAGCGGTGTAAGTCTTCCATGATGGTTTGTCAAACAATCCTTAACAAAAATTAGCTGACAGAATGACATCAGTCACACTTTTGATATTTGAGAAAAGAATATGACAAAAAAAACCTTTTAATGAATCACCCTTTATCGGGTTTGCCACAGAAACCTCTTCTAACCAAATTCCAACCCAATTCCAATTCTTAGGTGCCACGGAAATATCTTTTGGTTGGTTTCCAACCTTCCGTGACTTGTTGTTTAGCGAAGCTCTTTTCTAACTAGCTCCCTCGGTCGATGGTGGCGCCATCTACTTGACAGGCAGCGGATTAAGGGCTGCAAGTTATACCTCATGTTTTTCCTAAACTTTGCCCTTAATTTATAGAGAATATGACTTTAATTTGAATTATGACTTAAGGATGCATCATAAAACATATATCACAATCAAAACATTTGAGTTAAACATCAAATTATGCCATAACTAAAAAAGGGGAAATTTTTTGGAGAGAGATTCAGCCCTGTTCTTAGAGATGGAACATCTGGTATTCTAACTAGATTTTCTAATAAGAAAATGAAATCTCTCGAAGTTCTGTGGCATCAACGAATTTTTCGAGAGATTTACAAACCATCCGTCGGCAAAATCTCTCGAGATTTCTGTGGCACCCCCGTATATAAAGGATGGACCTAAACCTATATGGTAACACCATACCATCCGCGTCATTAAAAAACATGTTTTCACTTGTAGAAGGCTTTGAAACATATAATCGTTATTTTTAAAGTCAGTTTTATGCGAATGAAACAGTGTGAACTTAAAAAAACCATAAAATTATCATCATATTATCATATCAAAAAATTTGTATTGATATTGGATACGGTTATAATCGGATCCTTACATCGCGTAACAACTTTGATGACCAAGCACTACCATTGACTTGAAAGATTTTTTTTGGGCTTCACTGGGAATCGAACCCAGGCCTTCTGAACTTAACGAACAACGTATAGAATGGCGTGTTAGCGCGTTGAGCTATCACAAACATTTGTAGCTTCACGTCTAGTAGGCTACTTATATTTTTCTGTGCGGTGGTTGAGCTAAATTAAATTGTGCTCATTTCAAGCACATTTAGAACTTTTAGAACGATCTTGAACGAACTACGATAACGATTGAATTCACTGTACTAGCTATATACAGTGGTTTTTGATGGTTCTTTATTGCCATACAAAGAACTGAGTGCACCGACTCTTGTTGACACAATCAACGTCGAAAGTTGTGGAAAAAAATCCTACGAAAACCTTTTCTTGAAATTTTATTACAACTCACTGCGGTCGGACATTAAAACGTTGTGAGACAGTTTATACTTAAATATGTCATTAGTGTGACCAGATCACAAAATATAAATTGTACCCTAAGTAGCAGTTCTAGACATCTAACTTCAAAAACAGTTGGTAGATTAAGTTTGTTGTTCAGCGGTGTCTCTGTTCCCATGGAATATGGGCAGAGCAGCAACGCATATCCAGCGATTATAAATAATAGAGCCTATCTTTTCTTCCAAAGCAGAAAGGTATGTCCCGTTCACTATTCCTTTAAAAAAAAACGCATACAAATCAAACGAATCGCAACCTGCGCCCAAAAAGGTCAATGAATAAGTGAATCATATATAGTCATCGACTCAATGTACAATGAAAATAAAGCGACGCAAACTAGCTCTAATCTACTTCAGCGACTGCTGGCCAGCAACCGAAAAGTTGTTTGTTCTCGTGGCAAAAGTCTCGGCATGCGTTCGGCTCGTGTTGGTGTGAATAATGGGGTAGCAAACTATCTTTTGATTATGACTTAACTATCGTTCATCCGAATTTTACCAATTACGAATCAATAAATAACCATCTACAAAGCTATAGGAGATATGACGCTTTTCCAAATTGCGGTGGAGGCAGGCGGCGCGGCAAAATTTGATAAAAATCATGATCTGCCTGCAAGTAGAGGGAGTCCACGTTCCATACACTTTGAATCTCTAGCTTTGACCATCTCTGACATCTGTGCGTTCATACAGACAGACGGATGGACGGATGGGCATGGTTAGATCTCGGCTATTGATGCTGATCAAGAATACACAGAAAAAAATGTCACGATATTTAATATCGAATCGGCCTTCGTGTGAAAAATATATCAAGAAGATATTATCGCGTTTATAAGTTTAGGTGGAAAGAGAAGGGGTACTATTTTATATGAAAAATTTATATTATTAAAGATAGGGCAGACTTACACTCTTAACCTATAAATTTAAGAAACCAATTGTTCAGTAACAAGTGATCTCTAGTTATAATGAAACACTGAATGCTATTAGGCTACTGATGTGCAATCGTGCGTTGCTAAGCCCCTTCAGAATTTAAAACACAAAACGAAGAACTGATGTTTACTTGACAATGGCCATCTTCATTTTTTTACCTTTCGATCTTTACCATCCGTCTATTTAACCGTTTTCATGATAATTTAAACTCATTGTAAAATTTTGCCATTTTAACGATTTTTTGGTCCGTTTCACAAAACACTTCCTTATTCTTATTTTTAAACCGATTAAAAGACACCTCTTATTTAGCCGTCTTCAATTTCCAACCATTAAATCTTCGCTATAATCTAAACTCATTATAAAATTTAGCAAATTTTGTAAATTTTAGAAATTCTTGGTGCGTATGATCAACACTTCATATTTAACCCTCTTCATGACCATCTAAACCAGAGATTAAAACCGTAACCGAAGCCGTAACCGCACTGTTGCTGACGGGCGCAGAGGAAAGAGAGCGAAACAGGAAAGATTGAGTCCAGCTAACCAAAATCTTCACCCTCCTCATCTTTGCTTACATAGTATTTAATCTGGATTCAATGCTGATTTGAAATCAAAAACAACAACTCAGCATTGACCAAACTTTAGTTTCACGAGTTAGAATTTAGAGAACCTAGTCTGTTCGAGAACGATGCTTCCCTATGGTCAGGAGTAGAATTTTTAATAAGTCCCCGCTTTTGTCGGCATGATTTCTCAAAGTTATATTTTATAATAGTAACCGTAACCAAAACCCAAAACAGAACTAGGTTAATAACCGTTACCGGTTAAGGTTAATAAAAAAATTAATATTTCAGAAACGGAGCCATGAAAAATTTTTTTGAAATTGATTTTTGAGATCACTATTCCAAACTACACTACAAAAATATTTCAGTTGAATTGGGTCTTTTTTTTTATTTTTGTAAACTAGTGTAATCAAACATTCACAAAATTTCAATCACAAACAAGGCACAACTAGCTAGCAACTGGCCAAAAAAAATATTTTTTTATGTTGGTTTGTTTGGAGTTGTTAATTTTGGCCGTCTTTCCTCACTCCAGTCAAAACACTTTTTGGCTGAGTTTCTCTCCTACGCGTTTCGGCAAAGTTTTTTGCCTTTTTCAGAGAGTCTGTATATTTCATCTAATTATTATGTGTTTATTATATGAAATATACAGACTCTCTGAAGAAGGCAAAAAATTTGCCGAAACGCGTAGGAGAAAAACTACTTAAATTAACCAAATTTAATAAAAAAGCTAACTTGTGAGTAGTAAAAATATTTATTTTGTATGAAAATAAATATTTTTAGTAATAAATAATTTTATATAAATAAATTTTTTTACTAATTAAAAGTTGGATTTTTTAAATTTTGTTAATTTAAAGTAGTTTTACTACCACATTTTTAATAAATCGGTTTAAAAAATGTGGTCAGTGGATTAAACTTGGCACTTTGACAGTCGATCCTGAGTCACCCTGTTGGCCCACAATGATGACTTTAAACTTGTTTAAATGATCTCGAAATTAGAACTTTTCAAATATCTCTTTCCGTTCTAAAGTTACGATTTTTGCAACGCTAAATCAGCGAAACCGGCCACTGTGCGTCAGCGATTTCGTACGTACTCAAATGAAAATTTGTTAAATTTTGAGGTTTTTGGTCTATGACAATTTTGAAAATTTCTCAATTTTTTTATTATTGGATCTTTTAAAAATTTCGCGGTTTTTTTGACCATTTGAATAAAAGTTTTATATGCTGTTTTTAACTCCAGGTAATCAATTACACGTTCGACAAATTTTAAATTGATGGAAAACTACCCAGGTACACCATGCGATGCGGAATCGACAGTGCTACCCGAATTGGACCCTCAAGTAGAGCTGGAGAAACATCGATGATTTTTTTTACCATCGATGTTTTTGCAACCCTACATAAACAAGACAAGGCCTCGCTATTTTCTTTTAAAATTAGCTTGGCGTCCATAAGAAAGGTAAGTTGACCAATTTGCGGTTCTGTCAATATGCAATGTGCAACTTCGAAAAAATGTGATTGGACCAAACCCTTTTATATACTAGCACACTGCGTTGCCCTAGCGAGGCGCAGACTCAGCAGATTTGGGAAACACATTCTACACCCAAGCAATATCAGTAACTTAGAACCCACAAAAATCCTGGCTTTTGTACAGGAAATAAACTCAGTAGGGGCGCACAATAGACCAAAATTGGTCGCTGTGCACCACTTTCCCAACAACAAATATTCAAACCCTATTATGTATGAATGTGAACAACAAATTTCCAAACCTTATTATGTATGAATGTGGTTGATGCTTATCCATTTACATGCTATAATCAAAAAAAGTGCGATTTCCTAAAGCTCACAAATTTTCCATGATTTGAACACACACTCCCTCTTTTAGTTGAAGAAATCTTTCGACTTCCCTGCCTTAACGACGTGATTTCCAAATGTTTGCGAATTGAGAGTTTTTTAATCAAGTACTGTGGCCAATGAATATCTAAAACAGTCCAAGCTACAAATAATTTTTATCGCATTATTCGAGAAATCTCCTCTCGGTGGAATAGTTTATATTTAAAAATAAAGCGAATTTTTCTTCTGTCTGACCATTTATACACAATTTTACTCCAAACTCAAAAGCAGCTCCAAAAGCCCCCAAACAGAAACTTTACAAGAAATGTCAGAAATTCTTACCTCTTAGAAAAGGGTGCCACTTTAAAAATTTCTGGGAGAAAATATGCCACTATTTCACTAATTATCCCACTAATATGCGAGATGCAGCGAAACACACAAAAAATGGGAAGTGAACTTAAGAAGTGGCTAAAATATACATATGTATTCCGGCAACATCCACAGCTTCGTGAGGACATTCAGTTAAGCTGGACAGACCCTGTCGGACCTTAATGCCAAAGAATTGGGAGCGTTTAATGTTCCTTTAGAAAAATTTTAATAATTTTAAAAATACTTATACGGAGGTGTCATAGAAATCTCTTCCAACCAAATTCCAACCCAAAACCAATTCTCGGTGTCACAGAAATCTCTTTCGGTTGGTTTCAAATCTCTCGTGTTTTGTCGGGAGATTTCGCTAAATTCACCACCCAAACAATTTTGACAAGCAAAACTAATTTTGGAACTGTAAACAAAATTATTTTTCTGGATAGGTTGCATAAAATGAATTAATTATTTAATTAGTTTAAACATTGAAATTTGCGTTTCAATAATTATTAGGAAAAACAACCAAAGTCTTTCATGTCAATCTAAACCAACCACATTAGTGGCGCCGTTTGGCGATTGTGGCTCCATCTGGATGGCAGCCAGCGCATTAAGGGCTGGGAGTTATACTTTATGTTTGACGCCAAAAATATTTAAATTTTTAATTACATTTATGAAGAATATGAATTAAATTTGAACTATAATTTAAAAATGCATCATAAAACATTTATCACAATCAAAAAATTTCAGTTTAACATCAAATTAACACATAACTTAACTTAGGGAAATTTTTTTGCGAGAGATGCAGCCCTGTTTTTAGCGATGGAACTTGAATTGGAACAGTTTCTGTTCTAACTAGATTTTCAAATAAGAAAAGGAAATCTCTTGAAGTTCTGGGACACCGACGGATTTTTCGAGCGATTTGCAAACAAAAAGGACCAACCCAAAAAAAACTAGAAATTTCTGTGACACCCCCGATAAAGAAATATAGTTGATCTAGAACCCCATAAAGGATTTTTGTTTTCTAATTTATCAAATTTATATATATTATCTATATTCTCTGTGATTCTCTGTGATATTATTCTGTTTTTTGGGGAACCATAACAACACCCTAATTAAATTGAAATAAACATCGATGTTTCATCGATGTTTTATTGCTAAAACATCGAAAACATCGATGTACGTGGACATCGATGTTTCTCCAGCTCTACCCTCAAGGTTTTTGAAACCAAAAAAAGGTATCATTAGTTATGGGCGAACAGCTCATTCAGTTTTGGTGATAGCCGCAAACTGTCTTCGGCTTTTTTTATTACCTTTTCGAGTATAACTTTATATACTTTACATACTTTCTTTGGCAAAACTGAAGCTTTTAAGATACCAAACACTGTTTTACACTCTAAACACTTTTTCATCTTTAAAAGTGGCCCCAAAACTGTGTAATTCCAAAAAAAATTCACTTTTTTGTTGTCATTGTCTCGCGGCATCTAAATTTTCATGCTTTTTAATATATTTTTGAAAGTTGCCATTTAAGGCATTTGGAAAACATTTTCCAATTTACTTGTACTCAATTTTTAATCGGTTAGCTTCAGAGTTTTCCAGCCTTAGCCCCTAAGTCACGAACACACACGCCAATTCACACCGAATGCTTGCGGAAGTCATGCTTCACTGTGTGTTAGAGTCACGCTCTCTTTTTTTCAAATAAATCGAAACCCATTGATGGAAGGCAAATGAACTTTTAGACTTATGAGTCAGTATGCGCCATAATTTGTATTATATTACTGAGGGATATTGAAAATCGAGTCCAGCAGTATAGAACCTAGTGGAACACTCCAATTGCAGTTGCCCTTTCTAAAACATTTCCATGCGAGTGCAACTTTCAGTTTGTGTGACTTGCGATAACAAAAAATTGACGCATTTCGAGAAATGTGCACACCCCTGCAGAATGCCGGGGACAGTGCAAGTGCAAGTTGTACTGTTTTTGTCAACGTATACGTAATTTCTGCCACAAAGTAAGAAATTTCAATGAAATTGTAAACTGCGAATTAAAAAAAGAATAACGAAAACAATTCGCATTATCAAATTCGCGCGCGCACGTGTCCACTATCTGGCCGGGGGGGGTCACTGCCAAAATCGAAGGTTACACCGGGGATTATGCAATAAACTCAACAACAACAACAACACAATCGTTGTCCTTACATGAGGCAACGGCCCGAGGAGCAGGATTCAGTAGATAAGTTTTGGTGAGTAAGGTTACC
Organism: Lordiphosa stackelbergi; assembly: GCA_018904235.1. NCBI lineage: Eukaryota > Metazoa > Arthropoda > Insecta > Diptera > Drosophilidae > Lordiphosa > Lordiphosa stackelbergi. Next base: position 49,216 of record JAEIFU010001285.1, read on the forward strand.
GCCGTCGCGTAAGTGAACCCAAGACGAAATCACCGAGAGTGTGTTGTAGACACAACCGAGCACTTGCGTTGTCGTCAGCGGAATGAAGAAAAATTCAATTAATTTCCACGAACTGTACGCGCTCAGTTGGCTGAGTCGCCATGCTCTGCGGTAAACAACGTCACCTAGGCAACGACGAGAGTGGACACAATAACAAACGTGGCGCTAAGAGCTGCCGCTGGTGGTGCGGACTCACGCAGTTGCATTCCCGCCATCACATGATCAAGCGGGGCGAGATTTCAATTCAATTTGAAGACACTTTCAATTGATCAATTCCCAGAATTAGAAACTGAAGACGACGCGTTCTGTAAAGTGGTCATATCCGTGGCGACATCAAAAGAGCAGCAGCATCATCATCCGGCGCCTGGAACACAATGGGTGCGACCCGTCAAGTGGTCAAGTGGTTTGCATGGTGTAAGTATATTCTGCCTAAATGTACAACTTATAAACTTAATTGGTTAGTGGAAGATTCAAGCTGGGATCGCATCTAGTGACATGGCTGTGGGTGGTAGCAGCGGACTGACAGGCTGATCCAGTATGAGCTTTAAGTTCTTGTCCGGCCACTCGAACTCCAAGCGCTGCGCCGGCTCCGAGTGCTCGTCCAGTTGCGCGTTGCGAAAGGCCTCCATCATGCGCGGCACCAGTTCACTGGGGATGAGCACTTGTATCCAATAGCCCAGCACGCCGTACGGCTCGCTTGTGTTAACCGCAGCTCCTGTCACTGTCTCCGCCACCAAAGTGAGGGCCAAGTGCTGCGCCTTGAACGTAAAATGACGGCCATGACGGATGCGATCCTTGATGGCCAGCAGCAAGTACTTGGCCACACTGGGAGCTAAGGTAATCTCTATGCCGTCCAGGGAAATGCAATCCGGTGCCTGCGGCTGAAAGTCCAAGGGACAGGACTTATGCAAGGAATTGCTACTCAGCGACATGGACTGCGGGAAACTGGGCTCTTCTCGCTTCACCTGCGACTCGGTCATCATCTGGCGGTTGTTCTCCTCGCTGGCACAGCGTTCGTTAAGTGATTGAAAGTCAATCTCCTGCTTGATGACTTTGTTGGGTTTGAGTTCCTTGAATGTGAACTCGGCATTTACACCAGCCAGGTCGGAACCCTGCTTCTCCAGATCGTCCTGCAGGTGTATCAACGTTTCGGGAAACAACTCAAAGACACTCATGGTACGCTGCATATTGGTGACCAGCCACTCGCCACCTGTCTGCATGTCCCTGCGCAGGAAGTTCAGCACGCCTCGCCCATTCCAGCGGGAGGCTTGTTCCAGTTCGTGCTCGAACACTCCCACAATTTGACAGAAGTCCACGGTTCCAAACGGAGACTCAATGCAGCCCAGCTGTGGATCCTGGGCCACCAGCAGACTCTGCAGCGGCGAGTTGGCCGTGCTGCCATCCAAACACTTGCGCCATGGAATGTTGTCGCCGAAGCAGAGGCCATTGCCCGTCTGAAAGCAATAGCGACCAATCGATTGCAGCAGATTGGCCGGCCAGGTGGGAGGCCGTAATGGTTTTTCAGGGCACTCCAGTTGCTGTTGCAATTCCGCCTCAGTCTTGGCCAAGCGGAAAGTAAGCTCAAATCCCATGCCCGAACGGGTGGAGAGCTCTTCCCGAACATGAACACGCTCATCGCCATGCAGATCACTCAGACCAAAGCTAATGTAGTGCCAATGAGGTGGCACATTCTTTTCAGGATCTCCATGGTTGTTGTACATGCTAATGTAGTCTAACGGATCTTGGCCACCCAGCCAATACTTGAGCAAGGTGGTCACCTGCAGGGGATTGGGTTGATCCGGATATAGCTGGAACAGGTGATCTATGATCGCCTTTAGTCCAGGTGGGGGCTTCACCTCAGGTTTTTTGTCTGGATTTGCAGTAGACATCGCATCAACAAATAAACCAAAATGCGAAAACAATAATAAAAATGAGTATAAGAGGCAGTATAAGACTCGACGAGTAAATTAGAGATGAGCTAACAATGATTTGTTGTGCTCTCAGGGTTATCGATTAGCTTATCGATAATTGTGTATTGCCGACGAAAACTGCATTTTTCCGTTGGTGGCTCAGGGTCACACTAAACGAAACTCGACTAGCAAAAAAAAAGAAAAAAAGAGACTATTTAAGACTATTATAATCGCACAAAAATGGAGCCTTATGATGTCGTGGTAAACCAGCCTGTGGTCATAGATAATGTGAGTAGTAGCCTTAAGCATAAAATGCTCTATTCAAAGAATGAGCAGCCGCCTGCGTTTGTGGCAGCAACAGTGACATCACCAAGCCAAAGCAACCAAACCCTTCCCTTTGTCAGTAAACTTTTAACGCTGGCCAAAACTGCATATGGCAATCATGACTAATAGAGCAAGATGGTTGTTTGAGATTTATTGTGGTTCAATTTTAAATTTTATGTCGCTTCAACGCTTGAAAGTGGTGTTGCTGGTTCTACTGGTGCGGCCAACCAATTGAAAGCCCTTGTCAAAATTCATTTCTCTGCCATATTCAATTGGATACACCACCGGCTTACGTTCTTGCACCCAAGTCACAGGCTGCCTCAAAAGTCGAATACTTTGATCCAGTTTAATTCCGCATTTACCCTTGTGCGTCTGAAACGCCACCGGCCGCTGCACTTTGTCGTAAGGATCACGATAAAAATCCCTATGCTTCTGACAATCCAAATAAAAGTTATCCACTTGATCCAGACTCCCATAGTCCACAACCGAAAGTCCAATGGGCGCAAAACCAAGTATAGCGTTGCGTTGCAGCTTTGAGCTGCTCGACACGGTCATCATATCCACCTCGGGGATTAAGTTTGAAGCCATGATAATGCCGGAGAAATTTTGTACAAAGTAAAGCAAAATAAATATTTATGATGTGTGCAAAAGACGACTGAACTAACAGAAATGAAAATGATCGAAAATAACTCCACTGACAATCTCTGGCAAAGCCTACTCCAATTTGATTAAATTATTTAACCTACGAAGTATTTAAGGTACGGTCCCACAGGCAAATAACACAAGTTTACAAAAAAAGGCCAACTTTTGCAACAGAGAAATTACCTTATCAGCAAAATCAAAACATCTTGTTTGGTTTTTCTGTAACGTTATTCATTGCAGCTCACATTAAAACAAATTTTGTTGGAATAGGACACTTAATGTGGCAACAGGACCAACAAATGTAAATATACCTCGCTAAACACACGTTTATGCAAATATCTCGTAAACCTGACGTGCTGGGAGAAAACGGACAATTTATTTGAATTCAGCGGCCAAAAATACATAAGGAACGATTGCTAATTTCTCTGTTGCAAAAGTTGGCCTTTTTTTGTAAACTTGTGTAATTTGCGCAAATATTTTAAAATATTTGCCCATTTTGTTTGCCCGTAGTGGGAACACCAAATACCTCAGTGCAATAAGTATATGTGCATTCACATTTTTGGAAAAACCTTGTTTTAAACCAAACGATTCAAGCCAAGTATATTTTTTTACTTATAGCTCTAGAGCCAGTAACTAAGAACTGCCTTACAGTACTTCAATATTTATTAACAAAAAATTATTATTTAACAAATGTATTTCATTCTTAGGAAATAAGTATATGTGCATTTTATATAGTTCTTAAAATTTTGTATTAAGTTCAAACTTTTGATCAACTTTAATAGTTAATGTGCTTTCCTTTTGCCTCTAAGACTTTTGCAAGGCGGTTTGGCATGGAATCTGCCAGATTTTGGAGAGTTTCATTGCTTATTAACTCCCATTCTGCAAGCAAAGCGTACTTTAAATGCTTAATTGAGTCGAACTGCCTCCCACCTTTATAAATCCTGGCTGAGAGGATACCCCAGAGGTCCTCAATTGGGTTCAAGTCAGGACTGATAGCCGGCCACTCCAGTACAGGTATTTTTCTTGAAGAAAAATAAGCCTTTGTGGCTTTTGATGTGTGGATTGGAGCGTTGTCCTGTTGAAAAATCCATCTATCTTCGTAAAGATCGTCTGCAAAATCTATTAATTCACTCTCCAGCAATTGAATATAGATTTCTGAGTTTGTTCTTATTGGAATAAAACATAGCCGAGACTTTCCTGCATATCCGAAACAGGCCCAAATCATCAGTGATCCACCGCCGTGATTCCTCTTATGGCGAGTTTCTCTTGGTTTTTCTTAAGTCACGCCAATACTTATGACAGCCATCAGGACCATCAAGATTAAACTTTTTTCATCCGAAAAAATAACGTTTCGGAATTCTTCGGTCCAAAATTTGTACCTGTCAGCAAACGCCAAACGAGCCTTAAGATGGCGTGGCAATAGCATCGGTACAGCCACCCGGGAACTATGTTTAAGGTTACAATTTTCAGTTAAAATTTGATGGATCCGTCTTCTACCGACATTGAGCTCTAAATGACGTTTAATGCCTGTACAAGACATTTGATTGTTTACAGCCAGGCGCTTAATCTCACGCTTGCACCTATCGTCGATGTGGCTCGGTCTGCCACTGCGTTTAATCTGACCATAGGAGCTTGGATTTTTTTAAGAAATTAGCTATCGTATTTCTGTGTCGAGACACTCTGGAAGCTATTTCAGTGATGGTAGCCCCACCTTCGTTCAATCCTTGGATTCGTCCGCGTTCCTCAGCTGATAAATGTGTTCCACGCGGCATTCTTAGGAAAATTTAAAAAATTTTTTTTGTGTTTCTGCAACAACTACTTAATTTACTCTCAACTTTTCATTTTTTATCAAAACACATCCAATTTGTTGCACGCCGACCATTAAATGCACACTAATTGGTTTTTGCACATAAACTTATTTCCTAAGAAAATCAAATCTCGCCACTCAAATGTGTGATAACGGTACTAAGAATGATGACCAAAGAAGAATTATGCAAAAGCATTCTAAAAATAGATAACAACAAAAGACTTTTGCATATTGAGGAAGAAGGAAACGAAAACATATTTGCACATATACTTATTGCACTGAGGTAGTTTGCTCACAAATATTTGCCAAGTAGGCTTTGCCTATGTTTGTGCACCAATAATTTGAAGCAAATATTTGCCTAATGGGAACACGTGGGAACACCCTCGGCAAATTTTGTTTTCGGATTTGCGAGTTTGCTCTTCAAAATTGAAGAGCAAACACGGCAAATAAAAAAAAAAATTTTTTGGCCTATGCAATACCAAAATTAAAGCAGTAGCTGCAAGAAAAATACAAATAAATCACAAGACCACGAAATAAAATAATTGTGGCATCGTACTGTTATAATCGTAGAAGTGAAAAAAATAAAATTAAATTAAAAATTTTAGCAAGTTTTAATTTTGGTAGCACAGTTTGGGAGCCAGTAGCCGGCACTTGGCTGACGACTTATTAAATCGCGAAATAGTATCAAAGAGGATAAAAATATGAATAATCAAAAAATCTTTATGCCCAACCAAATAAAAAATCATGCCAGCATTAATGCATAAGCGCAACTCGCAGCTGAAGGATCTGCACGGTAACAAAACCGCTAAGTGCTTAAGGAACTGTTTTCAAGGGCACAAATGACCACACATAACTACCTCAGTAAAATTGATATATGTGCATACATATTTTGCTTAGTTATTTACATTTGCATTCTATTTCATTAGTGACATTATTTTTTTTACAAAGGTATTGGATATTGAAATTAAAAAATACATACGCATATTTTATTTAAAACAATTAACTAGCAAACAAAAAATTAAACAAACAAGCAATTTAGAAAAGGCAAATGCAAAATGAATGTGAAAACCTCTTTGTTTTTAATAAATGAAATGGCAGAGGACGTGGTTCCGGCAGCAGGCGCTGCCTTATTAGCAGGCATGCAGCGGGCTTAGGAGTCAATCACAGCGATTTCTTTAGAACAACAGGAGGAGACATTACTTCATATTTTTTGCCATTGGCCAGTTCTAAGTAGAAGGAAACTCAAATCTTTTGACCACACTACTAGTTGGGACAGTACAAAAATATAGAATGAACAAATTTATGGACTATTTTATGATGCTAGAGATAGGCTCGCGACGGGATTCCAGCGGGACCCGAGAGACGCGCGACGATATTGAATTAAAATTTGTTGGTCGGGATCGGGACGGGACAGCCGTGGTCGGGATCGTGGCGGGACGGGAACGAAGTGTCCTTATTTGCCCACCTATGCTCTTAGCCCATTGCCACTTTGTGGATTTGGCCATCGGATATTCGATTTTATGTGCACATTCTCGGCGTGACCGGGCGTAAGTCTTAAGGAAAATTCAAGGGGAATTCCAGGAGCAGTTGGTGCTAGTGACGACGGTCATAAATATTTAGTAGTCAGTTCTTAATTATATTAAGCTGTTTGCTGTCAAAAATTCAAACCTTCCGCCAACAAAAATATATCGATAACTTTGGATAGGGAGATGAGGAAAAAAAAAACAAGCTAACTTCGTCTTTGCCGAAGTTTTTATACCCTTGCAAATGTTTTAATACATCAGAGTTTAAGAACGCCAGCATAAAAACAAACAATTTTTCTCATTAAAACCCACTTCTCGACCGATAGTTCCTATGACAGCTATAAGATATAGTCATCCGATTTTGACCAAAACTTCCAAATCTGTATAAAAGCGTTTAATATTAATAATCGGTGATGTGAGACACGTTAACATTAAAAACAAAAAAGTTTTTCTCCTTAAAACCCACTTTTCGACCGATAGTTCCTATGACAGCTATAAGATATAGTCATCCGATTTTGACGAATACTTCCAAATCTGTATAAAAGCGTTTAATATTAATAATCGGTGATGTGAGACACGTTAACATTAAAAACAAAAAAGTTTTTCTCCTTAAAACCCACTTTTCGACCGATAGTTCCTATGACAGCTATAAGATATAGTCTTCCGATTTTGACCAATACTTCCAAATCTGTATAAAAGCGTTTAATATTAATAATCGGTGATGTGAGACACGTTAACATTAAAAACAAAAAAGTTTTTCTCATTAAAACCCACTTTTCGACCGATAGTTCCTATGACAGCTATAAGATATAGTCATCCGATTTTTACAAAAACTTCCTAATCTATGTAAAAGCGAAAAGTATTAATGATTGCTGAAGTGGGAGCCGTTAACATTAAAAACAAAAAAGTTTTTCTCACAAAGACCCACTTTTCAACCGATAGTTCCTATGGCAGCTATAAGATATAGTCATCCGATCCGGTCGGTTCCGACATATTAGCAGTGTGCAGTAAAAAGAAGACTCTGTGCAAAAAATCAGCTCGATAGCTTTAAAACTGAGAGACTAGTTCGCGTAGAAACAGACAGACGGACAGACGGACAGACGGACAGACGGACAGACAGACGGACGGACAAAGCTCAATCGACTCAGCTCGTCGTCCTGATCAAGAATATATATAGTTTATAGGGTCGGAAATGAATATTTCTATGCGTTGCAAACTTCTGGGCAAAATTATAATACCCTTTATGTAGTCGGAGATGATTCCTTCGATCGTTGCAAACTTCTGGGCAAAATTATAATACACTTTTTCCTAAGTGGCTGGAAGCCAAGGAAGCTAACTTGGCTGTACCGAAGTTTATATACCCTTGGAGCATGATATAAACTGCCAGTTTGATATATGGCTATACGATTTTGATAAATCTTGGTGGAGTTATGTGGAAGCATGAAAAACTAATAAATATGAGCTTTAGGAGCGATAGCAGAGGAAACAAAAAAGTTTTTTCTTTTTAAAATTACTTTGTTTGTTTGTTAATTGGCAAGACATCCTGACGCTACAAGAACAATATATTTATAAAGAATATTGCGCCAGTTACATTTTTTTGTGGGGGGGGCGTGACGGGGAAAATGCCTTATGCATTTCCTAGTCTGCCGTCGCAGAAAGGGTATGTAGGACACGCACCTACTAAAAACCCCCCTCTCTCTCTCAAACCTGTATCCACTTCGGAAAAGCTTTCGCATTACTTCGAAGTGGGGCCCTTTACGCGCTGTGCGCTATCGTCTATTATCTGCGTCCAGATACCCCACTATGTCCTCTCGTACAAGTCTTTTTTCTTGATTCGCAGATTTTTGCCAAAAAAACTTGCAATCAATCTCCAGTGCCCTTCGCTCGAGGTCATCTTCGATACCATGTTGTCTGCTGTGATATGTTCTACACATCGTGTAAGGTTGATTCTCTTATCGGTCCATCGTTCGCAGTGTATCACAGTGTTCTCCACACTATCAATTTCTGAGTCACCATACACGCAGCTATGCTCTGAGCTTTTCCCAATTGAATGTAGGAAAGCGCTAAAGTAGCCGTGTCCTGTCATCATTTGCATTACGTAGAAATCGACATCTTCGTGCTTCCTGCGAAGCCAACTTTTGATCTCTGGAATGAGCCTTTTTGTCCATCTGCCCTTTATTTCGTTGCCCATCTTTCTTGCCACGCGGTGAGAGTTTCTTCTTTAATCGATTCTACAGTTTGAAACTTGTCCAGCTTGACGCAATCCTTATATTTGGCTTCGTTCTCTGGCTAATAGGTCGATCGGCGTAACAACTGCGATCACCATCGCTGCTGCTCCTGATACTGTCCGTTATGCACTTATTATTCTCTTCTTTGGATCGATAAGAGTTGATTTGCTCGGCATTTTGCATTTAGAGCATCTGCCCAGATCTCGCATCCATATAGAAGAATGGCGTTGTTCACCTCCATTAGTAACTTCCGCCTACATTGCACCGGTCCGCCCACATTCGCCATTAATCTGCTTAGCGAGCGTGTCGCAGTGGCAGACTTCATTACTACGTGCTGTATATGTGCTTGGAACGATAGCTTTGAGTCGAGCCTGACTCCCAGGTAATTTATCACCTTCTGAGCGCGGATAATGCTATCGTGTATTCTCATGTCTAACTCTGGTGGGATTTGTCGTCTCGTGACGAGCAGTAGCTCTGTTTTTTCTGTTGCTAGCTGCAGTCCGTGGGAGTTCATTCAAGGTTTGGCCCGGATCATCACCTGCTTGAGTGTACGTTGTGCGTAATCTGTGTTACGCGCCGTGATAACTGCCACAATGTCGTCTGCGTATCCTACCAGAAAAGCGTCGTCAGGCATTTCTATGCGGAGCACCTCGTCATAGCTGATATTCCAGAGGTCCGGTCCAAGTATGGATCCCTGCGCAGCTCCTGCTGTTACTGGAATACGTTTTTCGCCTACTATGGTCTCGGACAACAGCTTTCGATTTTCGAGATAGCTGTTTATTATACGCAGCAGATACTCCGGTATTCGGAAGCGCTCTTGTAGAGCCTCGATCATATCCGTCCATTTTGCGTTATTAAAAGCGTTTTTCTCGTTCAACGTTGCCAGCAGGACTATTGGCCGTGAATAGTGATTGCCTTGGTGGCTCGCAATCGCCGCTTCAGTGACCACATAAATTGCTCAGATTGTGGACCTGCCCGGCCTGAACCCGTACTGTCTAGTAGAAAGCCCTCCTGCATTTTCAACCGCGGCTGCCAGCTGGGGCTTAATAAGCTTTTCTAGAAGCTTTCCTGTTGTGTTTAGCATACAGAGTGGTCGATAGGCTGATATGGTTTCGGGGTCCCCTTTCCCCTTGCTTATCAGGACTAATCGCTGTACCTTCCGAGGCTCGGGGAATGTTCCTGTACGAATGCACGCACTATACATATCAAGAAGCCTTTGTGGTCGTTGTTCTGCAATGACTAAGTACCTCTACCGGAATATTATCTGGGCCTTAAGCTTTTTCATGACGATTTTGTACCCTAGACCCCAGGGGTTAGTGTTGACATCGTCGCATAGTATTTCTGCCACGACTTAATTTGATAAGGAACGTATGGAATAGAAACATTTTGCTCCAAGATGTTAGATGTTAGATGTTGCTCAGTGGAAATAGCCTAATAGGGCGTTCAACTACCTTCCAAGAAACTTTACTTTTTCATAATGAATAAACCGATACTAAAGATATACACGATTTTCAAAAGGTACTTTTCCCGAATCAAAATACTAGCTTTTCCGCAATTACTCAAAAACGGCCCCACTAAAAAATATTTGGATTGCATTTTTGGACTCAGAAAAGGGATTTACATATGAAACGACTGCCAAATGCCAAATCGGGATCGGAAATGCTGAAAACTAGTGTAATTATTAGCTAAATGATGGACAACTCAAATAGTTTGTAAAACTAAATGTTGTCTTCATCAAAAATAAAAAAAACGAGAAAGGCAAATGTAACATTGAAAAATAGATTGTCACAACGGTTAGCAACTTCGACCAAACTTCGCAAATCAGCTTAAAAACATTACAGATTACCCATGACCGTGCTTAGCGAAATATTGAGAACAAACCAGTTTTTCTCACTAAAATCCATTTTCCGAACGAACATTTGTATAGCAGCTACAAGAAGTAGTCATCCGATCCGGTTGGTTCCGACATATTAGCAGCGTGCAGTAAAAAGCAGACTCTTGCAAAATTTCAGCGATACTAAGTCATATGACAGACGGACGGACAAAGCTTAATCGACTCACTCGTCTGTGATGTGGTCGGGATGATTCCTTCCTATGCGTTGCAAACTCTGGGCAAAATAACTTTTCGTGTTTTAAGATCCCAAGGTTCGCGAACCGAATCTAATAATTTTGTACCATACAACGCCATAAATTTCGCCGAGAATAAGTATATGTCCTGGTTCGCGGAGCACATCTTGCACTTTGTTTTTTTATTTTAATATCACGTGCTAAAAAGGGAAGCCTATCAATTAGTCTCGGTTTGAATATAGAGAGCAAGAAAAGGAGTTGGAAGAGAAAGCTACATTTAAAAGCTTAGCCATGCTATAGGCCCACTGTGGTGTTGTTCCGTGGCCAGTTTCCATACCCTACCATGTTTACCAGGGTGCAGTTAAGCGTTGCTTTTTGTTGGTAATCCCTTAATCATGTGTTTTACCAAGTTTCATAAATTTACCGTTCATGTGTTTTTTTCTTTCAGGGCTCTGGTGTGATCAAGGCCGGTTTTGCTGGCGAGCACATTCCAAAATGCAGGTTTCCCAATTAGTAAGTTTACCGAAAAGGAATTTTCTCTACGAGCAGCTTAATCATTTAACTTTATCTTTAGCATTGGCAGACCCAAGCATGTTCGGGTAATGGCAGGTGCATTGGAGGGTGACATATTTGTTGGACCCAAGGCGGAGGAGCATCGTGGTCTGCTTAGCATTCGTTATCCCATGGAGCATGGCATTGTGACGGATTGGAACGATATGGAGCGAATATGGAGCTACATTTATAGTAAAGTAAGCCAAAAAAATGTCATTTTAGTAAGAGCCAATTTTTAAGTTTCTTTCCGCCTAAGGAACAACTGTCAACTTTTACGGAAGATCATCCTGTTCTGCTAACAGAAGCACCTCTGAATCCTCGACGCAATCGTGAGAAAGCCGCCGAGTTCTTCTTCGAAGGCATCAATGCACCCGCCCTGTTTGTGTCCATGCAGGCAGTACTCAGTCTGTAAGCATATGGTCAAGGTGGTTATAGTTCCCACTCTCATTACCACCCTCTACCCTTCCAGCTATGCCACTGGTCGAGTTACAGGTGTGGTGCTCGACTCTGGTGACGGTGTGACGCATGCAGTGCCTATCTATGAGGGATTTGCAATGCCTCACAGTATTATGCGTGTGGACATTGCTGGCCGAGATGTGACACGCTACCTGAAAACACTCATACGCCGTGAGGGCTTCAACTTTCGTTCGACAGCCGAGTTTGAGATTGTGCGTTCTATTAAGGAGAAGGTGTGCTATTTGGCCACCAATCCGCAAAAGGAGGAGACCGTAGAGACAGAGAAGTTTGCCTACAAACTGCCCGATGGCAAGACATTTGAGGTGGGACAGGCACGCTTCCGGGCACCGGAAGTGCTGTTCCGACCCGATCTGCTGGGCGAAGAGTGCGAGGGCATACACGACGTTCTCATGTATTCCATTGAAAAGTCGGATATGGATCTCAGAAAAATGCTATACCAGAATATAGTACTCTCAGGTGGCTCAACACTATTCAAAGGTTTCGGCGATCGCCTGCTGTCCGAGCTGAGAAAGCATTCGGCCAAGGATCTGAAGATTAGGGTAATACCAAAATAAGTAATTAGAAGGAAAGTGGGCATAAGCCATTGCTCTCTTTGCAGATTGCCGCACCCCAGGAACGTCTCTACTCCACCTGGATGGGTGGCTCAATTCTGGCCTCCCTGGATACATTCAAGAAAATGTGGATATCGAAGCGAGAATACGAGGAAGAGGGCCAACGTGCTGTGCATAGAAAGACTTTTTAGTTTGTTTATTAACTTAAATAAAATATCAAATCCGTGTGTCAGCTAACAGCAAGTATCCCCCGCCCCCAACAGGAAATTCGTTTTGTACGCATAAAATGGGCGCAAAGTATTTAAAATGCTATTTATTGAATCAGCTTACTTAGCCTAGAAAATAAACAACAACAAAAAGAAAACTATAAAATGAACCCCCAATTGTTGGTTAATGGAGAAAGATCACAGGATAAAGACAAATCGATAAAGCTCATTCATAAACAATGAAACGCTCTCGGAGCCCAAAGCCAGCCACTCTCTTGACTGGAATTTCCATTCAGTTTCAGTTGACTTTGAGTTGTTTAATCGTTAGGTTGTGGTGCGCCCGTCAACCGTCTCCACGACAACGAGGCTTCAAGCTGAAAACATTTCAACCTTTTTTCAGTTGCAGCGACGCGTGACCATTAAAAACAAAAACAAAATTGCAATTAAATATTTCGACAATGGCTCAGATTGGGGCAGTTGATGAACGAGTCTACGAAACGGAGGCAAGTCTGACTAATATACCAACATCAGGCATACAACACATAACCTTGATCTTGCACACATGCATTCCCATAAATAATTCCTGACCCAGCCGTAATTGTCTTGTCGTTGTTCGTGTCTCACTTAAATACCCGTTTGCCTTATATTCAGCTCAGATGAGCTGTGCGAAAAAATTTTTAATTCCTGCCTGTTGTTTGTCTCTCATTTGTATTGATTTTCTACTTCACACCGCAACTATGGGAAAGGAAATGATAGAAGCTCACATGTACAGTGGGGATATCCTATATTTTTGGAGTCATTTACATCTGTTTTTATACCCTTGCAAAGGGTATCAAAATTTTAATTTAATTTACTTTCAAACAGACTTGCGAAATTTGGTCAAAATCGCAATCTTTAAATTAATGCTATTTCAAACCACTGCGGCACAGACAAAGTTAGCTTGGCCTTCTCGTTTTGGTCTAAGATTTACATTTCCACATCTCTTTTACAGAAATCCATTAAGAATGCTTGGCAGGTAAATTTTAATTTTGTGCTGGTCGTAATAACTTATGAATTATTAAAAGAGAAATATTTGCATTTTCTAAACTTTGGTTACTTTAAGTGTGACCAGGTTTGAAAATTTTTCAAATTCAAATAACTAATAATGCAGGGAATCTTTTCGGATTCTGAATTGTTCAAAAATCGAACATCTATTACTACTACTACTATGAACTAAAGTGATAAGACATTAAATGTGATCATCAGCCCACAAGACAAACCGTAATAGTTAGAAATTTCACAATAGCTTCCTATAGTGATCGGACATTGTACTAAGAAAGCATTTCCTCAACGCAGCTTCCATTGCTCTCCAAAACGAAAATAACGTTTAAATGCTGAAAATCTTTACTTGATAAATTTTATTTGTTTAAAAATGCAATTTGAAAACAAAAATAAAAATCTTCGCTCGAGTCAGGCCATGACTCGAACCCAAATGGGCGGCTGACTCCCTTCCCTCGCGCCACGCTGACCATTTCCAATTCGGTGGCACACCACTTATAATTATGAAGCCCGCAGACCGCAAGGCATATGTTTTTATACCCTGTTCTCATTAAAAATGGGAAAAAGGGGATCATGAAGTTGTGCAAATGTATGTAACAGCCAGAAGGAAGCACCTCCGACCCCATAAAGTATATATATTCTTGATCAGCATCAACAGCCGAGTCGATTTTGCCATGTCCGTCTGTCTGTCTGTATGAACGCGTCGATCTCAGAGACTGTAACAGATAGAGCCACAATTTTAGGCATGTATGTAGTTGTATACTGTACCCACATCGAGTTTGTTTCAGATTTGGAAAATTCCTCCTTTTTCATCTTTTAACAGCGAAAAACTGTCTTTCTCTCTGTATAAACGCGAGGATCTCACAGACTATAAGAGGTGGAGCCACAAATTTTTGCATGTATGTAGGTTTATACTGTACCCAGATCAAGTTTGCTCCAGATTTGGCAAATTCCTCCACCTCCTTCTTCTAACCGCGAAAAACTGTCAGAGCTACAATTTTTAAGCTTGAACCTAGTGACTTAGTACATATTCAGTAAGGCCCAATATCTGTCTATTCTGTATACCACTATATGATCCAAGCAAAAACACCGAAGATATGCAAGTGCGCCTCCCCATTTATTCAAATAAATTTTAAAATAAAAGGAGTTCAAAGCTATAGGAACCACATTACTTGGAACAGGGTATTTTGCTGTCGGGGCACTCGACCGCCACACTCTTACTTGTTTGTTTTTGTAATAAGGCGTAATCTCTATAAATATAAAAGAGAGTGTCCTGACTGACTGACTGATTGGCAATCACCGCACAGCCTAAACGGGAAGAGATAGAAAGCTTAAATTTGGACAGGAGTTTCTGTTAGTGGTAAAAGTGCGTACTAACACGGGGTTTTGGGAAATTCCACCCGGAAAAGTTTGTATGAAAAAATGTTATTTTTCATTCGATTGACTTGAAACTTGGTTTTGTAAGCATAGTACGCGAAATAATTCGACTCGTGTTTTCCCGATTTTGGGTAATCCACCCACGAGGAAAATGGCCGAAAAATTCTGCATGCAAAAAAATATTTTTCATCCGATTGGCTTGAAACTCGGTTTGTAAGGATAGAATACGAAATAGTTTTAAATGTGATTTTCCGATGTTGAAAAATTTGACCCAACGGTCGGAAAATTCCAGAAATTCTGCATGAAAAAAACAAATGCTTGAAATTCGATGTGTAAGGACTGAGTTCGAAATAATTTGAAATGTGATTTTGCCATGTCGGAAAAATCCCGATCCCACATGCAAAATAGCTATTTTTCATGCGATTGGCTTGAAACTCGATTAGGGATAGAATACATAATATTTCTTTGTGAAATGTGATTTGCATCGCCGGGATGCCCGCTTGGAAGTGGGTAGGATGTGGGTGTGATTTGGGAGGGATGTGGATGGGATGTGGGTGGTATGCAGATGGGAAGTGGGTAGGATGTGGAAGGGATGTAGGCATTGGCTGTAGAGTAGGTGGGATGTGGGTGGGAGTTGGAGGGAAAACCCATCAACAAAGTTCGATTTCTGGATTCTACGGTGTATTATTATATCTTACATTGTTTGGTTCTATACTCTTGAAGGTGCAGCGAAGCGCGTCTCTTTATATTTCATGTGTATCAATGTGGCTTTTGCCATTTGCCCATGTGAAGTAAATATGGATTAATAAGATTGTATATGGGCATTTCCAACATGATCTTTTATGAATATCTCATTTTAAATATCCATTTGATCTCAATAAATTATCCCATGGATCTGTTATTAATTTTCTATAAAATATCCAATTGATCTTAATGACATATCCCATGGATCTGCCATTAGTATCCTTTCCAAAACAGACAGCACAATAATTTTAATCAATTAATTTATTTTTATACCCTTGCAGAGGGTATATTATAGAATATTCATTTCCGACGTGAGAAAAACTTTTTTGTTTTCAATGCTATTGCTTCCAAATCTCGTATTTATAAGTTTTCTATGCTTTCACATAACTCCACCAATATTTATGAAAATCGGACAACTATATAGTATAACTGCCATACAAAAGATAGGTTTGAAAAAAATTCATAGTAAGAAAAACTTATTTGTTTTGCTATCGCTCCCAAACTTGTTACTGATCAATATTATATGCTCCCACACAATTCTGCCAAGTTTGATCCAAATCGGATGACTATAGATTATAGCTGCCATAGGAACGATCGGTCGAAAAAGTAGTTCTAGTGAGAAAAACTTTTTTTGTTTTCAATGGTAGCGTCTTTATACTTTCCAGTTATCAATATTATCTGCTTCATCACAATTTTTGAGAGTTTGATCGAAATCGGATGAATATATCGTATAGCTGCCATATAACAAACTGATAGGCACATATCATGCTCCAAGGGTATATAAGCTTCGGTCGAGCCGAAGTTAGCTTCCCTCTATTTTTAGGTTTAAAAGTCTCCCACTTCAGCATTTATTAATATTATATTATGCGCTTTTTCAAAAATTTTTAATTTTTTTTAAAAAAAATTTGTTTATTTTTTTTAGTTTTTTTTGTAATTATCGGTCGAAAAGTGGGTTTTATCAATCAATATAAAAATATAATCTACCCTTTTATTAAAACGAAATTGACCCCAAAAATTTTTTTACCAAAAGGCCCCAGGCCTTTTTCCGCCCGCCCCCGTCCCCCCCCCCCGCTCTCTCTCTCTTCCCTCTCTCTTTTTTTTTTCACACCAACTTATTTCTGTCCGTTTTTTTTTTTTCGTGTGTTTAATTTTTCCCGTAAACGTTGTGCATGTGTGCGATTATTTCATTTCGACACAGCAAGAATATTTGGTCTTTTGGTACTTTTCATACTAGGTACCCTAACAATATGGGCATATTCACTATTGGGTTAATGGTAAAAATAAGAATGTTATATGTTATAATATATTTCTTAATGTTTCAGCATACATTTCATATTTGTTTACAAATTTAAATCAGTGGCAGCAGTGAAATGTTTTGCATATATGTATGTATTCGAATGAATAAAAATTCATCTACTGAGATAGGAACAGGGCATATTGCAGTCGGTGTCACTTTAACCACCGACTGCTCTTATGTGGTTGAGAAATCAAGTCAGCTGTTATTGTTGTTATGCGAGCGGATGGTGCCTGCATACCCTACCGACGAATGCTTTTAAGGGAGCGGGCGGGCAGAAACAAAAACAGCTGATTGGTTTTGTTTTGGTTACATTTTTATTGATATTTTTTCCGGACACTTGTTATGAATTTGGTTTATTGTTGTTATTTAATGATCTAGTTGTATATATTTGTATGTATGTTTGTTTCTTTTAATATTTTCTTTATTTAAAAGTCGCCGCTCGAATTAGTTACCGATAAATATACACACATATACATATATTCACCTGTGTGGAACAATATACAAATCTTCATTTTTTATTTAAATAATATTTTAATGAAAATAATTTAATAATTTTAATTGTTCCAATATTTGTTAATATTGTTGTAAGCACAGGTGTATGTAAGTAATATATGTATTTTAATCGGTATCCAGGGAACACCACGAGGAGGCCATTGCAATTGAGTTGCAAAATGCTTTGAAAATCTCCTTGTTCCCCACCTACCTAATAATACCACCTATACATACAAAAAAACGAGAAAGGCAAAGCTAACTTCGTCTGTACCGAAGTTTTGATACACTTGAAATAGCTTGTCTCAACGGTTAGCGACTTCGACCAAACTTCGCAGATCAGCTTAAAAACATTACATATTACCCATGACCGTGTTTGAGAGCAGTTATATTGAGAGCAAAACAGTTTTTCTCACTAAAATCCATTTTCCGACCGAACATTTGTATGGCAGCTACAAGAAGTAGTTATCCGATCCGGTCGGTTCCGACATATTAGCAGCGTGCAGTAAAAAGAAGACTCTGTGCAAAGTTTCAGCTCGATAGCTCCAAAACTGAGGGACTAGTTCGCGTAGAAACAGACAGACGGACAGACGGACAGACGGACGGACAAAGCTTAATCGACTCAGCTCGTCATGCTGATCAAGAATATATACTTTATGTGGTCGGAGATGATTCCTTTTATGCGTTGCAAACCTCTGGGCAAAATTATAATACACTTTTCAAGTGTATAAAAATAGAGGAAGCTAACTTCGGCTATACCGAAGTTTATATACCCTTGGAGCATGATTATATATGCGCCGGTTTTTATTTTTACGCATATGCTATACGTATATTCATAAAAACAAAAATTTTTCTCACTAGAACTACATTTTGGACCGATCGTTCCTATGGCAGCTATATGCTATAGTCATCCGATTTAAATCAAACTTGACAAAATTGTGTGGTAGTATATAATATAGATCTGTACAACGTGGGAGCGATAGCATTGAAAACAAAAAAGGTTTTTCTTACTAAGACTTTTTTTCAGACCTATCTTTTGTATGGCAGCTATACTATATAGTTGCCCGATTTGCATAAAACTTGCTGAAATTATGTGAAAGCATAAAGAACTCATAAATACGGGGGTTGGAAGCGATAGCATTGAAAACAAAAAAGTTTTTCTCACTAAAACTACTTTTTCAACCGATCGTTCCTATGGCAGCTATATGCTATAGTCATCCGATCCGGCCGGTTCCGACAAATGTGCAGCGTATTTATACCAAAAGACTTCGTGCAAAGTTTGGTTGAGATAGCTTTAAAACTGACGGAGGAGATAGCATAGAAACAGACGGACGGACGGACGGACAGACGGACATGGATGACATAGTCAACTCAGCTCGTCATGCTGATCATCAAGAATATATATATTTTGTGGTCGGAGATGTTTCCTTCTGTGCGTTACAAACATCCGTATATTATAATATCCCCTCCCCTTAAAATAATATTTTTTTTTATTTTTTTTTTATTTTTTTTTTTTTGAAAGTTTTTCAATAGGAATTTATTAGACCTAATAGAACGTTTAAGCAAATAAAAAAATGTTTCTGCAAGTACATATACAGTACTCTTAAAGACAATGGCTTGGTTCGAAGCTAGGAAATTTAGCTCTACCCAGAAACCCCCTGAAAAATCCTGGCTACGCCACTGCTTAAAGAAATAATAAATCCCCAAGCGAACGTAAGACTGTACCGAAGATTCAATTTCTTATATAGGATACAGAAGTTGGATTTTTCCACAATTCCAAATAATTAAGATTATTATAACTTACCTCCAAATTCGAGAACGAATAAAACCAAACTATTATTTATTACGGGTTCAGACCCTTGTCCTTGCTCTCAATGTATAACCTAAATTTTACAGCTTTACCTTTTTGGTAAATTAGTTTGAGTGCAAAACCGTAACACTTGATAGTTGCATGTTATCAGAACATCACATTTTGCACAGATAACAATTGTGGCACCCAGAATAGTCTCGGTTTTCTCTACAAGACTCGTTCACTTTGTCGTTTAAAGTGAAACCTTACAGATTGTAGCTCTACACAAAATGGTATCCATATTCAATCAAGTATGCTTCTCTCCTAAATAGTTCCACTAATGCAGAGCCACTTTCCTAAATTACAGATGAAAGCCATGGATGCCAATCGCTATGCCACTAAGAAGACCATTGCCCAGGGCATGCTGGATATAGCTTTGCTAACGGCCAATGCCTCCCAATTGAAGTACATACTCCAAGTGGGCGAGCAGCACCAGTTCTATAAGCTAATGCTGATCCTGATCAGTCTCTCGATCGTCTTACAGGTAAATACCCACTTTTGCTTTGGCTTGGGCTTGTAACGTCTCACAAAATGTGTCCGTAGATACTGTCGGGCATATTGAGCTTGTCGCTGAGCTTGCTGCGGGACTGCCGAATGCACCAGCCAGAGTTTCACCAATCGGCCAATGTGCTCAATCATGTCCGCACGGCATTTGCGTTCTTTACGACCATGATCAATCTGTTTATCTCGGCCTTTGACAGTCGCCTGCCCCCGCCACAAGGCGATCTGCTCAACAATGTAAATTGAATTTTCATTCGTCTTTTCCATCTCCATTTTCGAACAGCTATTGGTTGGAATTCTGTTTGTGGCCATCGGCAGTCTGAATATTAACAAGCAACAAGATCAGAGGGCGGCTACCATCCTGAACGATGTCATTTTGGTGGTGATCTTTGTCATATCCGTGATGAATGTGATCATTTCTGGTTTCGGCATTGAGTATTCATCACAGCCACTTAGACTCATCGATGCGCATGCTAAAACCCCATAGAACTGAGAACGAATCCAACGATTGTATATGTACATATTTTTGTAAGATCTTTAATAAATATTCTATATACTTATGTTTAGGTGGCCGCAGGCGTTTTACTAACCATACAATCTCTCATCAGTATTCACAAGTCGGAAAGGGATCGATCGATAGCCCTTATGGTCAACCATTTTGTAGATGCATTCATCTTTCTGTCGGTGTTCTGTGATGTGATAAAAATGAATTTTGGGCTTGATCCGGCCATACCATATACGAATGGGGATGTGGAAGTATTTAAGACATGATTTTATTACACGACATTATTATACAAAGTTATATCTAGAGTTAAGGGAAAATCAGAAAACTTATTTGTGGTTTTTAATGCTTTTTAAACTATATCCGAATGTATTTTATTCCAAATACTTGATAATAACTTTTTTTTAACTTTAAAATAAAATAAAACTCTTGTTTGACCAACAATTTAGACAACAAAGCAGTTAAAAAACTATTGGAAATAGTATTTAGTACCTCAAAATATAGAAAACAAATAGATCTCTATTGAAATGTGTTCAAATGATATGGTTTGCATTTCAACTCAGATGTTTTATGTAAACAGATATAAAAAAAATATATTTGAGCCGATTTCTATTAAATTTTCTGTGCAGCTCCTAGTTCGGTAATTGTGTTGAAATGCTGTGTCCTGAAGGAGGCGATATTAGGTAAGTTTGTGTTAGAAAGTTAGAAAATTAAAAAAACCAAACTAATTTCCCAAGTTTAAATCAAAAACCCGTTACACCTTAAACGTTCAGGCAAGGGTCACTCTAACGATTAAAAGCCTTGCCATCACTATCATAGTTGCTATCGATAGCGATAGCATCTTTAGTAATCGACAACCTTCGTTGGGTCCAAAATCGAGAATAGTTTTATTCCAAAAATACATACGTACTCGCGTGAATCATACGCGGCGCTCGCGACGCAAGAGTCGAGTGTACATACAACATCATCAGAAATTATCTAGTATATGGAATATATAGCAATTTTTTCCATAACACGTATACGCTAGTAGCACCCCTCTGCCTCACCACTGTGCCTGTGCTCTGCCCTCACTAATTTGTTGTGTCTTCTGTCCGTGTGTGCGTGCGTGTGAATTTTGTGTGTGTGAAATATGTTTAGCTTTCTGAAGCGCGAGAAGAACACCCAGGAGGTGGTGGAGAATGTGATTGGCGAGCTGAAAAAGATCTACCGCAGCAAACTGTTGCCCCTGGAGGAGCACTATCAGTTCCATGACTTTCACTCGCCCAAGCTGGAGGATCCGGATTTCGATGCCAAGCCCATGATCCTGCTGGTGGGTCAATACTCCACCGGCAAGACCACATTCATACGCTACCTGTTGGAGCGTGATTTCCCCGGCATACGCATTGGGCCCGAGCCCACCACAGATCGCTTCATTGCCGTGATGTACGACGAAAAGGAGGGCGTCATACCCGGCAATGCTCTGGTCGTAGATCCCAAGAAACAATTCCGCCCACTCTCCAAGTACGGCAACGCCTTCCTCAATCGTTTCCAATGCTCCACCGTGGCGTCACCCGTGCTGAATGCCATCTCCATTGTGGACACCCCGGGCATATTGTCCGGCGAGAAGCAGCGCATCGATCGCGGCTATGACTTCACCGGAGTCCTGGAGTGGTTTGCGGAGCGTGTGGACCGCATTATTCTGCTGTTCGATGCCCACAAACTGGACATTTCCGACGAGTTCCGGCGTTCGATTGAGGCTCTGAAGGGGCACGACGACAAGATACGCATCATTTTGAACAAGGCGGATATGATTGATCACCAGCAGCTGATGCGCGTCTATGGCGCTTTGATGTGGTCGCTGGGCAAGGTGCTGCAGACGCCGGAGGTGGCGCGAGTCTACATTGGCTCCTTCTGGGATCAACCGCTGCGCTTCGACTCGAACCGACGGCTGTTCGAGGACGAGGAGCAGGATCTGTTCCGTGATCTACAATCGCTGCCCCGCAATGCTGCCCTGCGCAAGCTAAACGATCTAATCAAGCGCGCGCGCCTGGCCAAGGTGCACGCCTTCATCATAGCCGAGCTGCGAAAGGATATGCCTTCGGTATTCGGCAAGGACAGCAAGAAGAAGGATTTGATTAAGAATCTGGGCCAGATCTATGATCGCATACAGCGCGAGCATTCGATATCGCCTGGTGACTTCCCGGACATTAAGAAAATGCAGGATGTACTGCAGCATCAGGACTTTACCAAGTTCCATTCACTCAAGCCGCATCTGTTGGACATAGTGGACAATATGCTGGCCAAGGATATAGCGCGACTGATGGAAATGATACCACAGGAGGAGATGAATCTGGTCTCGGAGCCAGTGGTGAAGGGTAAGTCCATGCGAGATTAGTTTGTAAATTGTTTAAATTTGTCAAGTTCAAAAGCAAAGTGCACACACATCTTGTCAAGCATTAGTCACACACTTTAACCAGGGAACACCCTTTAGTATGACGCTAAGCGGGACAATGACAAACATTTCTCTGATTCAGACAGTTTTCTTCACACGAGAAGGAAAAAAAAACAAAAAAATATATCCAAGTTAACCCACTTGGCAAATATGCCAAACGAGTTTTTCTTGGAGAGAGAGAGACAGACACTTAATGAAAGAGAGCGAAAAAAGCAAATGTATCTCAAAGATACAATTACTATTCAACTGTTTAACGGCGCATGCAGACAACAATGAAAGTTGCCTACAGAATTTTAGATTATAAATGGACATTTCAACTAGGGCCGCAATGCTCCACTTGATTTGGAAAAAATCCTGGTTTAATTCTGCTTAGTTTTTTCAAACAAAATGAACCATTCAATTTCAACCGAAACTCAGTACTTCATGTCACAGAAAAATCCTACAGTTGCTTTGAAATAGCTGGTAGATTTGTGTTGTCGCCCCATCATGATCGGGTTAGACATTTAAATCCTATTTTACACAATTGTCAGCGAAAGAGTGCATAGCTAGTCTGTTCAGGCATATAGAAGGGAGTTTTAATGGCGATTTGAAAAATAAAGTCAACAAATTTAGGTAACTAGCACAAAAAATGGTTTACCAAGTGCAGTCGTTAGATACAGACAACACTTATCAGCTTTGAAATAATGAAAATAGATGAGATTTTTTTGATGACGTACCTTTATTTGTTTCCAACGATGATGGATGGCAAACTGGTTTAATGCTGCTGCCATAGTGCCGTTTAAATTACACAATACCGATGACTTTCATAACAAGAGATCAGCATAAAATGTTCTTGATAATAAGAGATTAATGTAAGAATTGAAATGACCAAGGCTTGAAGCCTCTGATATACTGAAATCCGGTGGTTCAAATCGGTTATAAGGTCTAGGGTTCAGTTCTCGGACCGGTTTCTTTACTGTTCAAAGCCAAAAACCCACTCTTCATCAAAATAATACCAAATGTGAAACGATCAAACTGCGCTGATTTGCTTTCATTTGAATTTAGTTAATTATTTTTTTTTAATATATGGGGAATGCAGAAGTCATGGCGCAAATCTTACCGCCAATCAATGTTTTTTTGGTGATTAAAAATTATTTTTTTCTGCTACCACCCCACTCGGAATTGAATCAGCTGTTTTTGCCTTTAACTTTTTTTCAAGTGGAATAAAATATTTTTTTTTCAGTCCTGTTGGAAAAGACCAAAATCCTTGAATGCCCTTAATATTTGAGGTCGATTTGCACGAGTTAGGAATTCATATTAGACCCATGATTGATATTTTCTTAAAATTTTCCGTAGATTTCGTTTTTGCCTTACGCTTTGTTGACTTTTCTCCACATATACAAATCAACACCCATAATTTATAGTCAACTTTCAGAAAACTAAGTCATTTTAATATTAAAGTTATCCTATTGGAAAGACAAGACTTAACGGCCACTAAAAATGGTCATTAGTAGTCTTATGGTGAAGACTTTCCTTGAAATCTTTTCAGTTTTCTTAACCTCTTTAAAACTTCTGATATATCGATGTTTTTTGGCACACGGATATATCAAACATCTTGTTAAATAAAATAAATCATATTTTTATTGAAGAACGAAGTATTTATATAAAATTTAACTTACCTTCACTAATTTTTTTAATTGTTTAAAAAAAGTGTCTCACCTTCTATGTACATAAATATAACGATTTTTTTTATTTTTTTAATTATTTCTTCATATATATTTTGATACATTCATTTACTAAATTGCAACACTTTTTCAATGTTTTTTTATATTCTTTAATTTTGATCCCGGCATTTTTAGTAGACCTACCTTTTTCTAAAACACTAAAATTAAAAATTCTTAGCTATATCTCAAAAACCGTTTTCCTTTTACCTATCTGAGAGCGATTTGAATTCAGCGTGAAATTTTTACATAAGGATCAATTGCTAAAAGTGCTCACTACACTGGGAGCCGGGAGCTGTCATCTCGGCCCTCGGCTCGTGAGCCAGAACACTCGGCTCACGAGCACTCGGCTCAGAGCATACCAAACGAAACGTCTAGATTTTTTGGAGTCTATAAGAGCTTGTGGCCGTCTGTGGCCCAGGTCGTGGGTTCGATCCCGCCTCTAATTATCTAATAATAAAAGATTTTTTTTCTTTCTTTAGAAAAATAGCTTTTACACATACGGCTAATGGCTACAGCTGTTAAGTAATCTAGCCATAAAAAAGCTAAATTTTCAAACTTTGCCGTTTTGGATTCGGCGTTAAACTGAAGGCCCTTTCTCTTGTGCGAAAAATTTAAAGCACACACGCCAAGAGATTGAGAGAAGCTTGGCTTGGCCCAGTTGAAGAAGCTGTATAGCAAATTTTTTCATAAGAGCTATCAATCTGGTCGTTGGCACAGGAACTCTGCCGGTTGCGTGGTTCAGGACAGGGACTTCAAGCTTACCAAACTTAATAATAGGTTGCTTTGTTGAATTGAATAATAAGTAGCTAATATCAAAGACACTGCATACATATATAGATCCCCCATCTCACACAAACTCTTTTTTTTGGGATCCAATGT